>BQNB010166173.1:0-14141 GCA_026074375.1 Tanacetum coccineum | reverse complement strand
ATCAATGAACTCACTTCGAGGGAGATTGTTAGCCTCAAAATATTGAGTCGAACATGAAGTTCGTCCATTTTGTATGTTAGTCTCGATCAATCAATTAGTTAACGTTGTAATAGAATAGTATAGGAAATCAGGCTCGCTAGTTAATCTAATATTGTATATGTTTTGAGTTTAATCCCAAGCAAAACCCAAGCCCGGGTCCTAGTCAAATATCCCGAACGTCACTTTAAGTGTCGGGGTATATATATACCTTTTCCACTTTGGAAAAGGTACACAAACACAAAAAGTGGATTTCATTTATAATATTTCACTTTTCAATATTCTCTCTCAACTCTCTCTCTCTTCTTTCTCTCTTTAGAAATCAACTCTCTTTCTCTTTTCTTGATCGATTCGTGATTTGTTATATGAAGTGTATGTGTTAAAGGGATCCTACATGCTAGCACTCAAGTTAATGCTGCTAACTCTACAAATATTGATAACTTGAGTGATGCTGTTATTTGTATATTCTTTGCTAGTCAACCAAATAGTCCTCAAGTTGTACATGAGGACTTGTAATAAATCCATCCAGATGACATGGAAGAGATGAATTTGAGATGGCAAATGGCCATGTTGACTATGAGGGCTAGAAGGTTTTTAAAGAATAGTGGAAGGAAGCTTACTGTTAATGGCAATGAGACTATTGGTTTTGATAAGTCCAAAGTGGAGTGCTACAATTTCCACAAAAGGGGATATTTTGCTAGGGAGTGTAGAGCTTCAAGAAATCAAGACAACAGGAACAAGGAAAGCTCAAGAAGGAGCGTGCCTGTAGAAATATATACTTCCACAGCTTTGGTGTCATGTGATGGTCTTGGTGGATATGACTAGAGTGATCAGGCTGAGAAAGGGCCTAATTATGCACTCATGGCTTTCTCATCTTCAAATTCTGACTCAGAGGTATCCAATGATTCTATTTGTTCAAAATCTTGTTTGAAAACTATTGAATCTCTTAAATCTCAAAATGATCAACTATTAAAAGATTTAAAGAAATCTGAGTTAATGGTTTTAGGATATAAGACAGGTTTAAAGTCTGTGGAAGAAAAACTTGAAGTTTATAAAGCAAATGAGTCTATTTATTTACAAGATATTAAGGGATTAAAATTTGAAATTCATTTAGGAGAAATAGCTATTAGAGAGCTTAGGAAGAAGCTTGAAATAGTTCAAAAAGAAAAAGATGGCATTCAACTTAATGTAGATAAATTTGAACATGCATCTAAAAGTTTAAACAAGCTCATAGAGTGTCAGATAGTTGACAATTGCAAGAAAGGTTTAGGCTATGAAAATTATAATGCAGTTCCACCTCCCTACACAGGAAATTTCATGCCTCCAACACCTGACTTGTCTTTTACTGGTTTAGATGAGTTTGTTAATGAGCCTGTAGTTGAGAACTGTAAAGCTATGTCTAGTGAAGAAGAGCCTAAGGTAGTTAGGAAGAATGATGATGCCCCAATTATTAAAGAATGGGTGTCAGATAGTGAGGAAGAAAATGTGTCTCAAATTAAAACTGAGAAGAAAATAGTTAAGCCTAGTATTGCTAAGATAGAGTTTGTCAAACCTAAGCAACAACAAAAAACTACTAGGAAAACTATTAAACAAGTTGAGGAACAAAGGCAAAACACTCGCAATCCAAGAGGCAATCAAAGAAATTGGAACAATATGATGTCTAAAAAACTAGGAACCAATTTTAAGATGTTAAATAAGGCCTGTTTTATGTGTGTGGAAGCTTTGAATCATTTCAAAATGATTGCAATTACCATATAAAACAGTTTCAAAATCAAAGGATGGTAAAAACCCTATTTTGAACAATGCTCCCAGCGGTGGAATCATCAAAACATTATCTAAAAAGACTAACACCCCTGGCTAAAAAGAACAGGTTCGCAAGAGCAGTACTAATGAAGTCGGTTTAGTATCCAATTTATACTGCTAGACAAAATATTACTAAAATAGAGTATTGGTTTAATAACGCTAGACAAGTTAAAGCTGCTACACTTTAAACTAAAAAACAACCAACAGTGAATGCTGCTAGACCAAAGTCGCATTTTTCTAAACAGCACATTCAACTGTTAAGAGGCCCATTCATAAGAACACATCATTTAAAAACAGTAATACTAATTAAAGGGTTAATACTGTTAGGGATAAAAAAATTAATACTGCTAGGCCAAAAGCAGTAGTTAATGCTATTAAGGGAAATAATCTTAATGCTGTTAAGGCCTCAGCTTGTTGGGTTTGGAAACCAAAGCATAAATTTTTAGACCATGTTTCTAAACACAACAGTGCATCAATCATCCTAAAAAAGTTTGATTATATTGATGGCACAAAGGCAAAGATCCAAGTCAGTGATGGCTTGAGTCCCCTCCCCAAAAGAACAGATTTTTCCTATCTAATGTGCAGGGCAAACCACAAATAGATTACAAGGATCGGAGTGATTGATAGTGGATGCTCAAAGGCACATGATAGGGAACATTTCCTATCTTAAAAAAAACAGACTATGAAGAGAAAATGGAGGATATGTTGCTTTTGGAGGGAACCTCAAAGGAGGGTAAAAGTATAGGAAAAGGTAACCAATAAAACTGGTAAACTAGATTTTCCAAATGTGTATATTGAAAGAGGAGTTAATGTTTAATCGCTTTAGTGACTCACACAATGTGTGATAAAAAAGAATAGTGTTCTTTTAATGACACTGAATGTATTGTTTTATCTCCAAACTTAAGTTACTTATTGAAAGTCAAGTTTTACTTAGAGTTCCTAGACAGAACAATATGTATAGTGTGATTTAAAAAGAACATGATTCCTAAAGAGGTTTAACTGTTTTTCCAAAAGCCACATCGGATGAATCTAAACTTGAGAGCATAGAAGGCTAGGTCACTTAAATTTTAAAACCATGAATAAATTGGTTAAGAAAATCTTTGTAAGTAGGTTTACCATCCAAACTTTTGAAAATGATCAAAACCTGGATGCTATGTAAAAAAGGAAAGCAGCACAGAGCCTTTTGTAAGTCCAAAACAGAGAACTCAATCAGTCTTCCTTTACATTTGTTGCATATGGACTTATTTGGTCCAACATTTGTAAAAAGCCTTATGAAGAAAATGTATTGCCTAGTTGTCACAGATGATAATATTAGTTAGACATGGTTTTCCTTTCTAGTTACTAAAGATACACTATGGCAAACTTAAGTCCATTTATAATAACTAATAGAAAATCTAGTAGATCCCAAAAAGTTAAAGTGATTAGATGTGATAATAGACCAGAGGTTCCAAAACAATAGAAAATGAATCATTTTGTAAATTGAGGGTATTTTGAGAAAATTTTAGTGTAGCTAAGAAACTCCTCAAAACCAAAATAGAGTTGTCCTGAGAGGAGAATAGGACACTAAAAAAAGGTTTGCTACAGACTATGCCTAGCTGATTCTAAGTTGCCAACTACTTTTTTGGGCAAAGCAGTTAATGCCTGCTTGCTATGTCAAAATAGAGTGTTAGTAGTTAAGTGGCCTCATAACAAGACCCCCAAATAAACTTTTTTCATGGTATAACACTAAACTTTAAGTTTTATAGAACATTTGGGTGTCCTGTTACCATTCTTAATACCATAGATCACTTAGGCAAATTTGATGGTAAGGCTAATGAAGGTTTCTTTGTTGGATACTCTTTGAATAGTAAAGCCTTTAGAGTATTCAATAGTAGAACAAGGATAGTGGAAGAAAACTTGCATATTAGGTTTAGTGAGAGTACACCTAATGCTGTAGGTAGTGGACCAGATTGGCTATTTGATAATGAGCCAAATGTGAGCCAAATTGTTGAGGTACACAGTCTAAAGGTTTGAAGGTACAAAAGCAGTGAAATAATGCAAGTCAAAGCTAGAAAAGAACAGAACCCGTTCAAGATTACATATTTCCCTACCATTAGTCGTAGTTCCTCGGAACAACCCTCCTTATACCCCTCTTATAGTTTGTTTAACTTTCAAAGGTGAGCCGTACCTCGCAAGTGACACAAAAGGCAAGTTTTTTGATCTTTGGTTTGGGAACTTATTAATGATAATACTCAAAGTTGAGAGTATTATATAATTGATTCATTTTATTTATATATAAGGACAATTTTTTATATTTTTGATTTTTCTTGTCTTATATAAAAAAGAAAAAGAAAACCTTTTTGTATATATATTTTTTTAAGAAAATAAGCAAAATAACTTCACACGGAAGGATCTTCAAAGCACTAATTGTCAAACGTCGGAAACGATAATCGTCTTACACTCCTCCTCGGCAGCGGCGCCAAAAATTGATTTCTCACTTTAGGTATATATAAATAATAATACTACTATACTACTTATATTAACCAAACCAAATCAAGTGACCCTTGATAAGGTTTAAAGAAAGAAAATCAATGAAATCCGAGTAGTATGATATTCCCGGGTCGTTTTCCCGACGAGGAATGCAATGGAGAGTCGAAAGTCGGTTTGATATTTGATGTTTGAATGGAACAAGATTTTGGATGATTTTGTTTCCTAAGTCTACGGGAAAAGCATATTAAGCATTCTAAATTAACAAACAAGCATAAAATCAAGTAACGGGAATCCTAAAACGCGTCTAAATTATCAACTAAATCAAAATTAACCCTAAAAATGCAAATTTAGTTTCTAAACCTCTAAAATGATAAAAGAAAATTTTCTAAAAAGGAATTATATTTTTTTGACTTTTTAATAATTTTTTATGAATTAAAAACCTATTTAATCTATTTAAAATTCTAGAAAATGACAAATTAATACCTAAAAATTTCAAAAAATGATTTTCTACTTTAGAAAAGTCTAAAATATGATAATAACTAAGAAAACTATTTTTAACTACTTTTTATAATTTAAAACTAATTTCTAAACTTAAATTAAAAAGCTAAAAATGAAATTTAAAATCTAAAAATGATGAAAATGATTTTAAACTTTGTAAACCTCAAAATATTATTTCTAAAACTAAAAACTATTTTTTTGTAATTTTCTGAATTAATTTACTAATTTTAAATGACTTTCTAAAAATTTCGAAAAAGAAAAATGATAAAAAAATATTAAACAAAGTTGGAAAATTCTAAAAAAAATGCAAGAAAGTCCTAAATGCTATGAAGAACCTAGGAAAAATAAGCTGGATAAGCCAGCTTATCAAATAAGCTACGAAAAAGCCCTAATAAGCTACGGCTTATTAATGAAAAAGGGGAATGAAAATGTGCTTAAGTATTAAATTTTGCAAAGGATTACCGAAAAAGACCCAAGGGCGAGTGGTAGTGCAGTGTGTGTGTAAGAGGTTGAGGGTGTTGAGGTCCAAGGTTCGAGCCTTGCTCACCTTGGACTTCCACCTTCCCTTTTTGCTTTTTTTCTAAATTTTTTTACACAGCTTATAAATAAGCTGTAAACACACAACTTTAATGAAACAACTTTTTTTTAAACGTACAAATAAGCCAGAAATAAGCTGATAAAGGTGACAGTTTACAAAAAAAACTTCAAGGCTAAAAGACTTAACTGAGTTTGCTTACAAGCTGCTAAAAGCTCAACCTAAGACTAAATAAGCTATTAGACCTTAAATCCTAACCTAATAAGCAATTCTAAACACAATTAAGCAACCCTAACAGCTTAAATACTCTAATAAGCAAATAAGTAGTTTGGATCAAAAGTGTTAACCAAACAACCTAAGGGGCAACTTTATGCTAATTTTTAATAGCCATAAGCTATCCTTATGGCTAAGTGAATTGAAGACAGATGAAAATTATGCAATAAGCTACACAAATCAGCAAAGAAAAATCATTTTGAAATTCAGATAAGCCATGAAAAAGCTAAGTGAAAAAGCTGATTACACAGTTTGCACACTTTTTAGTTTTCTTTTAAATGATAAATTGGCTTTTTGCAGGCTCAAAATAAGCTAGTATAAGCTATTCTAAAACTTCAATAAGCCCAAACAGATTAAGCTAATACACCAATGAGCTTATGTTTACAATTTCAAATCTTAAAACCTACTTTAACTTATCTAAAATTTAGATTAAAAAAATTGACTTTTTGAAACTTTAAAACTTAAAATGCATTTGGCAGATTTATGACTACAAATACACATGCAAACTTAACTAACCTCTATACTACTGCATTTAGACATAAAAAGGAAACATAAACAAATCTCAAAACAACTTTTTGAATAAAAATCCAATAGAAACAGTTTGAAAAACTTTCAATACCACAGATTTAAAGAAAACATGGACTAACCCTTAAAACTTTATTTTAAACCTTGAAAACTTTTTTTAACAGATTAAAACAACTTAACTAGTCTTGTTAAAGCTTGCTTAATGACCCAAAGTAGTTTTAAACCAAATTGACCCATTTTGAATCCTTGACCCAAACACCCCTTTAAAAAATAGATTTACCAATTTTAAGCTTATAAAGTGATCCTCTTTATATAAGAAAATTAGGTCTTGGGGGTCTTCACTTATGCTTCTTCTGTGAGTGAACCAAAGGGTGTGTTTCTTGTGTGAGTAAGTCGAAAACTCATCAAAGCCATCCATTTTGTGTGTTCTCCAAGTCAAGTGATCTCGACCCTTCAATTCTTGTCTTTATCCCTTGGACTAATGGGAAAGTTTAGGATTTCCAAGGTGGATATTGGTGTTTTATGAAGTGGGGTTGAGGGGTTTTGTTGTTTTGTTGCAAGGTGCAGAGGTGGGGAAGACCCTCAAATAGTAAAAAGGGAGGGAAAGTTTGAAGTGGGTGTTTGTAACTGTTTTGGTAATACAGGGGATGAGGGGTGTAGAATTAACACTTTTGGCCCCTCAACTTGTATAGTGGTATCTCATGGATGGTCCTTTGGAGGACTAACGGTGTAAAAGACTTAACAGCCTTATAACCGGCTCGTTAAGTGGAATGTTTGGGCCATGGTTTGGGTCGGGTATAGTTTAAAAGGGTATTGGGCTTTTATAAGACTTAAGTCTTATAAGTCTTGTACATAAATGCTTAATGGGCTGACCCGGCCCATTAGATGGGTGCGGGTTGGTCCATTAAGTATTTCTTCGGTTTGGCTTCGTCTTTGACTGTTGACTTTGACTTGGTTGACTTTGACTTTGACTTTTTGACTTTTCACGCTCTTTCCATTCCGTGCTCGGTTTTGTCGGTTTTGGCTTCGGTTTTGTCCTTTTGTGAATATCCGGTACCTGCACAGTATATAAAGCAAAACACACATATATTTGGTATTTTATGTACGTTTTTAGTCATTTAGGCTCGTTTTTATAGGCAAAAGGTATGTGTAATTAAGCACATACCAAAATCCCCCATACTAAGATATTGCCGTGTCCTCACGCAATGCCATAAGTAAACACTTTAGAAAACCAAGAATCTCAATCCCCCTTGACTAATTACCTCGAAAAGTAGCTAAGTGTTCATCAAGGGGAATCAAAGAATCAATAGCTTTGAAAAAGCCCCGTTTTGACCATTTTTAAATATTTACACTTATTCCTACACATATTTTTGTATTTTTCCTTTTTCTCATTTTTTTGTACTTTTCTTTTTAAGCAACTAACTAACATGTTTGACTTTCGTTATTTTCATAACTTTTAGGGTCATAGAACAAGACGCACTTTAATCCTAAAATGCCCCAAAAAGGATAAATTCATCGTTCCCGACTTTTCACTTGTCCCAAACCAAGCTTAAAAACGAAATCACCGTTAAATATAAGCTAAGATGCTAACACTACTCATACTTGTACCTTGTAAACTTTTCACTCCCGACAATTATTTCATATTATGTTAGTGTGCTTATTCGAACTTCAACCATGGATCAACTTTTTTAAAAAAATTGTAATATTTCTATTGCTTTACGTTCCACCCAAGAATTATGATTTTGAAGACGAGATCATCCCATGTAGCGACTTTCGTCTCGGCACATCCCAACCTTGCGGCTAAGTGACCAGGCTTTTGACACCCCACAGAGACTAGTATCGAGACTCACGGACCTTCGGTTTCAACACCCTTGGATTTCCCGTATATACATAAAATTACAACTTAAAATGTAATAGTCTTAGTTCAAAAGCATATTTAAATTTAAGAAAAAGAGATTTTCCCTATATTTATTAATTCACGTTTACTACACTTAATATAATTACACATCCATTAAACTAATGAAATCCTCGACCTTTTAGAAGGCTGCAACATCGGTTGTGAGCCGGCAAAATGCAGCAAACTTTTATCAGTCCACAGTTTATAATTATTACTCATTTTTTCTTCAACACCTTGAGAAATAATTAGAGAATGTTCTTGATCTTGTGTTGATGGGATACTTGATGATGATGCATCTTGGTCAATAGACGTAGACACAGGTGAATCAGCTATTTCAACAGCTCTTGGTGCAGCAGCTACTGGAACTGTAAAGACAGCAATAGTTGGAGGATTGAAGTATTCATCGAACAAGGGTTGGAACAAAGTATCCCAATCATCTATTTTGGTGGATTACAAGGTTGTTGAGGAATAAGGTTTGATACGAGTCCTGAACTGGATGTTGCAGGAGTCAAAACTTGAAGCCCACGTCCTAAACCGAATTGTTCAGAAGCCATCGCTGTCAGCTCATCGAACGTCAAATGAATGGTTTCTATGATTTTCCGGGTTCTCCTGTTATATATTCTGAAAGCTTTCTTTGTTGGCGTGTATCCAACAAAAATACTAATATTAGCCTTTGCATTTAGTTTACCCAAGTCTTCAATGTCATTGGTTGGATAACATAGTGAACCAAAGACATGAAAGAACGATAAATTCGGCTTCTTGTCGTGCATCAGCTCATATGGAGTTTTGTTGTATCAAAGACGAATCAGAGAACGGTTTTGGGTGTAACAAGTTGTGTTGATTACTTCGGCCCATAGAAACAGATGAGCTTTTGAAAATATCAACATAGTGCGGGCAGCTTCCATAAGAGTTCGGTTTCGTCTTTCGAGAACGTTGTTCTGTTGACGAGTGCGAGCAACAGAAGTTTGAAGCGAAATTATAACATTTTCATAAAAATCATGGATAGTCTGATTGACAAATTTAGTTCCATTATATGTTCTAACATTACGGACAGTGGCATTCAAACGAACTTGAATATTTTTTATGCATTTGATGATAGCGTTAGGAGCTTCATCCTTTGATCTCAGAAATTTAACCCAAGTAAATCGAGAGTAATCGTCAACAATTACCAAGATATACATTTTCCCGTTAATGCTCTCCACACGCATCAGGCCACAAAGATCCATATGCAAAAGGTATAGTTTCTCTTGGTTAGTGTCCTCAGCTTTGGGTTGATGAGAAGATTTCTTGTTTTTTCCTAATGCACACGCTGAACACAGATGATCTTTCTAAAATTTAAGCTTTGGAATACCTCGTGTAAGACCGTCTTTGGCTAGCTTGTTAATAGTACTGGTATGTGCTTAATTACACATACATTTTACCTATAAAAACGAGCCTAAATGACCAAAAACGGACATAAAATGCCAAATATATGCTTGTTTTGCTTTGTATATTGTGCAGGTAACGGATATTCACTAAAGGACAAAAACGAAGCCAAAACCGAGCACGAGAATGGAAAGAGCGTGAAAAGTCAAAAATCAAAGTAAGAGTCAAAAATTCAAAGTGAAAGATCAAAGCTAAAGACGTGTGCATCTTAAATAGGACCAACCCGCACCCAAGTTAATGGGCCGGGTCAGCCCATAAAAGCCTTATCTATAAGCCTTATAGTTTAAAAAGCTCAAAGTCCAAATCCATTTCCTAAATCTAACCTGGCCCAACATATAAGCCCATGAACCAAACACTAACACCCATTAACCCTTTACCCATTCCCATTACATCATTAGTCCTTAAACCTTTCACCACTAGTCCTTATCCATTGCACCGTTAGTCCTTAGGGACTAACACCGTTAGTCCCTACACCCTTTTACCCTTAACCTCGTTACCCTAACCCCTAACACCCATTTACCTTTTATAAACCAAACACCTGCCAAAACACTTCTACTATTCATTTATCCTTGTCACTCTTACCTCGACCCCTACACCCCAAGACAAACCTATCACTCTCACAACTCAACCCCACTCCACAAGGCAACAAATCCACGATTGCAATCCTAAGAGAATTGATTAGATGGGACAAATTCAAGGGCTTGGATTAAATTGAAGAAGCACAAGATGGATTCAAGGGCTCAGATTGAAGTTTATATATCACTCACATAAGAAACACACCCTGCACCTTAGTTTTTATATAAATAGATTAGGTTTTCATTGTAAGAGGAGAGTTTTTTTAATGTAATAGGAGTAGTGTAAAAATTTTGTAGCTTATTTTACTTATTGTCTTTTACTTTTAAAAGTCTTGTAACCTTTTTTATGTTTTAATGAAATTTAAGTTGTTATGAAAATCTGTCTTTTAAGTTCTTAATGCACATTTAGCTTATTTACTTTAAAAGTTACTTTACAAGCTTTCCACGAGTTCATTTTACACCAGCAAAACCTTTTTAAGCTTTCTCAAAAGCTTAAACTTTATTTCCTGTTTTAAAGCTCTTTTACATAAAAATTCTGTTTTATAGCTTATGGATGATAAGCCAATATTGGAAGGGCTTATGGGTTTCACTAGCTTGTTGATAAGCTCCTTTGAGCATTTGGACCTTGTTTTGAGCAAAGGTCATTGTTGAATAAATAATGTTTCTTTGGTTTTTGCAATTCTTAGTTTAGATCCTTTCGTAGAAAGTCCATCTGGTGAAATTAAGGTAAACATTGAGGTTTTGTCAGTGTTGTGGGGAAATAGACTCCTGGACCATGGTCGGCTCGCATACCGATGTGGCAGTTGTTAAAAGACCACAGGGCTTGAAATTTGGCTATACTAATAATAATTATGAAATAAACCGAAGCCTCGAGAAGATAATCAAACTTAGGTGAAGACTCAATTAAAATATCACGGTTAAGCAAAGATTCGATAAGATTAGACTCGGCATTGAAATAATACAGATCCAAATGTAAAAGGGGAAACACAATATATATACATGATCAGGATTAAGGATTCTAAAATAAGTAAAAGATCAAAGACCGGATGATCGGAGGATTGAAAACAAGCACGGGTCTTCATGAACTTAAGGAATCCTGCAAAAATAATACCACATACCATAGAAAGAAGCACGCCCCCACACTTGTTCTATAAATTAACACACTCACTTATTAATCAAGAAAATAGAAAGAAGAAAAGACACGGGTTGCCCCCGAGAAGCGCTTGTTTTTGTACACCGAGTCTTGAGCCTGACTCGATCCCCCACACTTGATTTAGGTCAAGGGGATAGAAATGGAGAAACAGGACATCCAAGTGAGGAATGTCCCCTCCATAAATCATCATCGGGCTCTTAGAAAAATTAGAAATGATTTCGCCCCGATGAGATAAGAGAGGAGAAATGAGAATACCAGGATTGTACACTTTGTCCTCGTTTTTAGACGAAAACGAAAGCAAAGTGTCAATCACTGGAGAAAGAGGATCACGGATGAATGAGATAGAAAATTCATCCCGTAATAAAAGTCTCTCGGATTGGACTTCAATGAATATCCCTGGATCAAAAATCTTGTTTCCAAATCCGAGGGAATCATGAGAAAGAGTGAAGTCCAAATCTAGATCAAAGGTGGGAAGGGTGGGCAAAATTAGGCATAAGAACATAGTGTTCAGAAATACCCTTCACCACTTTGGTAGTAACAACACCAGTATCGGGCTCAAAATCAAAGCAAATCTCAACATCCGGTGGTTCCGGAGGAGGACGAGAAGGTGACGGATCATTAAAATGATCAAGGATAGATGACTCATTTTCGGGAAAAGGAAGGGAATCATTATTAATCAATTCTTCAAGAAAATGAATATCCCCTTCCGAGTCATAATCGTCATCCTCAATGCCTGGTGGCATCGATTCATCGGAAGCAAGAAATAAATTAATCTCCTCCATAAGAGAGTCACTATCCTCAACGAGGATAGGAGATAGAGAAAGAGACTCAAGAATCGTATCAACAATTTCCAAATTAAGTTCTTCCGGCGGTCGTGGAGATGAATTATCATACAATAAATTCTCAACAAGACGGATTTCTTCCTCTAGATCAAGATCGGCTTTCTCAATTCCCGGTGGAATTGGATCGATATGAGCGAGTTCACCGGAGAACTCCTCGAGAAGATAATCAAACTTAGGTGAAGAATCAATTAAAATATCACGGTTAAGCAAAGATTCGATAAGATTAGACTCGGCATTAAAATAATGCGGATCAATCTTTGGAGAAACGATTTCTTCATCATCAAAAAGAGGGTTCGAATAAATTTTGAAATTTTCCATCAGAACGTCCTCATCAGAAAGTGACTTGTCATCGCTAGAGGTGAAATTGTCGTTTGAATCAAAGAGAGGATTCGAGAAAGTCATAAAATCATCACAAATTGGCATATCACACTTACTTTCATTGTCGGAAAAATCCTCGGACTCACTTGGGATTGGGACAATGTTCTCAACACTAGACTTTATTAATTCGTCCGATTCCTTTTCAGGAATAGTGTCAAGATGCTCCTCCCCCATTATGAGAGAGTCCTCAGGTTCTCTAGTTGGTAAGACGGAAGGTGAAGATGTGATAGCAACAGACGAAGAATATCAAGCAATAATATCTCTCAAAGGAATAGAATCATCCTCGTCGTTACAAATTGATTTAATACGTTGTGAAGCAGCAAGATACTTTTCTTTCATTAAAACGCCCTCCTTTTTCTGCATCTCGATGTCCAAACCACTATAATCTTGCAAGAGTTGTTTAATTTTAATCTCACAATCTCTTTCATATTCATCATCAATCCTCTCATCTTGAAATCTTTTATAACTCAAATCATTCGTGATATCATTAATTTCGTCATCAATCAACCGCTTCTCACTCATTATTTCTTCTATACTCATGTCTTTCTTTTTAAAACTCTCCTCTTCATTAATCCTCTTGATTTCAAGAAGTTGAACGGTAGAAAATTGCGAGGGTTGAATTTGGTCAAGACCGAAAGAATTAGAATAATTGAAATTTTGGTTCATCGGTTGACACTGGAAAGTCTTGTGAGGACCCCCGCAATTATCACAACAAAGAAAACTTGGTGAATTATGTGAATAATAATTATCATTATAGTTTTGATTGTAACATGATTCCTGCTCATAGACAAGCGAGAATCGTGGTGGACAATCATAGCCATAATGAGAATTGTTTCCACATAACTCGCACAAGTATGTCTCGTACTGGGGTTGTGGAGTGTAGTCGGAAAAATTTTGATCATTATTGAAATAATTCGAATTTGAATCATAAGCGAATGAATTTTCATTTCTCGAAGCGCAAAACGAACAAAATCCACCTTTTAACGGGCCTTCACACCCACAACAAGTGATTGGCTTTCCATCGCCATAAGTGCAATTTAAACAAGTTCCATCTAGAAGATTAACACCACACTGTTGGCACGTACATAGATAACAATAGAAGCCATCACATGGTTGTCCACACCCCGCACACTCGCGTTGGTTGAATGACGTCATAAGAATTAAACAATATAGAGGATAAGAAGAAAGAATTACACGGATAAGAGGGTAAAAGAGAATATTTTTAGATTTTGAAATGATACATAAGAAAAGAAATAAAAATAAGAAAGAAAAAATATTTTTGGTATTTTTTTTAATATTTATAAAAGAGAATAAAAATAAAAATAAAAATAAGAAGAAAAATATTTTTGAATTTTATATTTTTTTATAAGAACGAAAATAAACTTTCCGAAGAAAGGATCTTCAAGGCTCGAACACAAACAATCCCGTAAAAATCACTACACCTCTTCCCGGCAGCGGCGCCATTTTGATATCACGTCGAAGACGTGTCGTAATAATATATAGTATTTCCCGTTAGATAAGAAAATTAGTTTAGGAAAAGTAATAGTCTATCTTCCGTGTGTCGTTTCCACGTCGAGAGATGAATTGAAATTCACGATAATGTTTTGATTGAAGCTTGATTGTCATTCAAGTATTTGGTTTTGGTTTTAAAGTATTTTTTTACTAAAAATTAAAATAAAATTAATTCTAAGATTTAAAACTACAAAATTATACTAAAGTTGATCTAAAAAAT
>BQNB010166172.1:3126-14141 GCA_026074375.1 Tanacetum coccineum | reverse complement strand
GTCAGATAAACGCCGAATGCAACCTAATCTAATATAGGCCGTATAAGTACTAAGCACTTTGATTAACTACTACCATATATAATTATGTATAGCTACATCACTATCTAATTGCGTTTGTGAAATCGTATTTATAAAGTTAAAACGTTTATAAATATTTCATTAGTAAAAACGACGTAACTTTATTGTTTTAAGCCCGTTTCTTACGTTTCTTATGTCCACACTTTCGTATTAAGACGAGTTATCAAAATATTAAACTTTCATATTTTTAGTCCTCTGGTGAACATTGTTTTTTACTGTTCACAACAGCTTATAAATTTAGTTATTGTAAAACCCGTAAATGTCGTATCTTATTCGTTTTAGCTCCGTTTTTAGTGATTCTTTCGAGCAAGTATTTGTTATTAAAAGTCATATCATATTAATGATGTTTTAAAAATATTCATGTCTGAGATTAATAGTAACTTTTATAAAAATAGTTTTATAAAAGTATTTTTATACATTTAAGTACATAAACTCGCGTAATTCATATCTCCTTCGTTATTGATCCAAAAATTATGATTCAAAATGTTTTGGAATCCTAAAAATAAGTGTTTTACATGAAAAATAATAAACCTTATATGTCAAAAGTATTTTATAACTTGTTTTTATAAAATTTATTTTATAACGCGTTTAATTAACGTATAACTTGTAAACAACGTATCTTCTTCGTTATTAATCCGTTTTTCAAGTTTTTTACCTTTTTGGAATCCTTATGAGATGTAGTATTTTATAAAATTATAAAATAAATACATTTAATTTCGAATTAAAACAGAAAGTTTTGATGTTTTTTATAAAAACATGTTTAAACCCAGTTTTGTAACTTTTAAGCTTAACCACTTTGTTACAAGTCCATTACAATGCTTTATATCATATGTCTTAAATATTATAGTGTACATTAGTCCATACTTTGTCCAAGTGTCCAAGATAACAAGTCCTTAACAACACCTTTAAATCATAAACTTTCTTAAGTAAACTTTTAATTACTAATTTATACATATACTTTTTACACTTAAACCAACATGGTACAACACTTATATTTCCATCATAACATGATATTAACAACTATACAACATGTGTAAAAGTATACAAAATCATAATCACAATTAAAAGTCCATTTTACATGTTTAAAAGTATCCTAAATGGTGGTTTTGCTACATAGAACTTATTTATACTTGAAATGATAAATGTAAAGTTATTAAGAGTTTTAGGTAACCTTAGTGAGATGTAATATGTTAAACAATAATATCTAAACCCTTGTTTAGATATTTAACCAAGGCTTTCAAGACTTGAAAACCGTAATCCTCTAAAAAAACCCTAGCTTCCTTTTTCCTTGCTTTAATCCTTGTAAAGGATTAACCAAGCCTTTAAACCTCTTTGGAATATCTTAGATATAGTGTGGGATTACTTGTATATGTGGTAAAATAAGTTGTGTGATTTGTTTGTGTGTTTTTGGTGTAGACCGTGGGTAAGAAAGGAGACAAAGGGAGTGTTTTTGTGTTTTCACCTTAAGAAATAAGTTGTGTGTGTATTCCTTCTAGTGTGCAAGACTTATATGTATCATAGGCTAGTCAAAGTGATTAAACAAAGACCAAAAAGAATAAGAAAGTGGCAAGGGGGGGACAACAATAGTGAGGGAAATAGGGATGACTAGTGGTCAAAACCACTAGTCATGCACTAAGTCTTACTAACTCTTACTTGCACCATGCCTTGGTTAATAACTTGTGTTTCTTTATTCCCTTAGATGTAGGTTATCCCATGAAAATGAGGAAGGAAATGACTAGCTAAAGTCTTGGTAAAAAGTGTAAGTATTACTTGCATTTCTAGTTGGTAAAGTGTGTAGCTTTTATTTAAAGTGTACACTTGAAAATTTGTAAGTCTTGGTTTGATTATCTCATGAAATATTCGGCCACATATGACTAACATGGACAAAGTTTATAAACTTTGAGTATTGGAAATAATAATGGGCATTTGTTGAAGCGTAGATTAATTTTGGTGGTTCCGGGAATGCCTAAACGTATTTTATCGCGAAACGTAAACGTTTTACGTAACCAATAAAAATAAAATGAACAAAGTTAATAATTATCCTCAAAATAATTACTTAACACTTGCTTGATGTAAACATTCAATTGTTTGATGACCGTTTACATTGAACGATAATTTTTAGCTTACGCGATTTAACTTAACGATTACGATTTAAAAGCAAACGCGTACAATATTAAAAATACATAGTGAAATTATTGACGTCGTAAATGACCCTAAAACACGAGGTGTTATATATTTCCTAATTTCATCACATATAATCCTTTCTTCTTAATACCTCTACCTATGACTTTACCATCCTTAGTGATTTCACTATCATGTTTAGAGAAAGTTACTCTACACTTGTTATCACATATTTGTCCTACACTTAAGAAGTTGAATCTTACTACATGTTCTACATTATGTATTTTGAGAGAGTCATTCGACATCGTACCTTTGCCAATGATGTTACTGCGAAGATTGCTACCAAAAATAACATTACCTCCGTTGTATGCCTTGTTGCTTAAGATGAGCTTTTGGTTACCTGTCATATGTTTAGAGTAACCACTATCCTTTATCCACTCATCGAGTTCCAAGTTGACTCCAAGGCATATCTCACTTGATGCTTGAGCTACGAGACACATTTCGTCTTTGACCTTCTCATCATCTTCTTCACCGCTATCGCTCCAAGAACCTCCGACGAAAGCTTTTTGGTTCTTGTCTTTCTGTGGTTTTGGACATTTTCCAATAAGATGATTTGGATTGCCGCATCTAAAGCATTTTCTATCACCTTTATCGTTCCTGTCATCACGGCTTCTTTGGAACGTCTTTTTGTCGTTCTGAGGTTGTATCGCTGATTGTTAATTTTTAAACTACACCTTTATATATAATATATAATAAAATATAAAATATATAGTAAGTATAATCTAAAAACACAAATCAATGAAACCAAGAAGCAGTATAGAATGTTCCCGGGTCGTTTTATCCCCAACGAGGCTGTGCTGGAGAATCGATACAGTCGAAAGAGTGGAGATTGAATGAGAGAAATGATTTTGAGAGTGTGGAAAGCTAAGTTAAATAATAACAAACAAAAACGATTAAGAAAAACAAAAATTATGAAATTAGCTGAAAAACGAAGTGCACGAATTCGAAATAGGGTCAAAACCTTTAAATATTCTTCTAAATAACCCTACAAAGAAATTTTTGTTCTAAAACTACTCTTGGGGACTAATAACGAAGATGAATAAGACAGATGAAATCGGAGGTTCGTTGTGTCCCAACAACGAGTCAAAGACAAAATCCGTACACGAGGACAACGTTCTTTTAAAAATCAAAAAGTTTGAAAATCTAATCCTACAAAATGTTTTTATATATTTTCTTCGAAATATATGACTAAGAAAATTTTCTAAAAAAGAAAAATATTTTTTTGATAATTTTTCTATTTTTTATGAATTTTTTAAACTTTTAACTAAATTAAATTATAAAAAATATTAAACTATTTTTAAAAATTCTGAAAAATTTACCTAAAATACTTTACACTACAACTATCCTACGAAAAATAAGAAACCTAAAATTCGGCTTATAAATAAGCCAAAAATAAGCTGGAAACAGCTTATAGCTTAAAGGGCCAAAAAGGGTTTAAATACTAAACCTCTTGGGACTCTTACGAAGAAGTCCCAAGGGCGCAGCGGTAAGACTTGTGTTATAAAAGGGGGGTGTACGAGGGTTGAGACCCGGGTTCGAGTCTTGCTCACCCGGGTTTCCCCTTGTCTCCTCTTTTTTTTTATGAAAACTTTTTAAACAAACTTGTTAAGCTCATTGAGCTTAACATTTTTCATAACTACAACTTTTTAAGAAAGCTTATAAATAAGCTGCAAAAGGGCTTTTTAAAATGGACAGTAGCTTAAATGAGCTTAAGGCTTAATGTGGCTAAGTCTTGGTGAACTTTTTGGACTAATAAGCTAAAACTTGAATAAATAAGCTAAAAGGGATTGTCTATCCTAATCCTAAATAAGTACTAAATAGTTAAAATCTACAACCTAATAAGCTGAAAAGGGCTTAAACAGACAGAAAGCATAAACAAGCTTCAAACTTAAATGTGGCTTTTTCTTTTGACTGTTAACACAAAATAAGCAAGCAAAGTTGAAAATGAGCACACACAGCTTAACACTCAAATGATATGAATTACTAGGAACAAAAATAGGCAAATGAGATAAGCCTTATAAGCCAAAAATTGGCTTAATACCCTCAGCAGTACTAACTTAAGAGTTAGTACTGTTGGTTGTGGCTTTGGGCTTTAAAACCCTTAATAAGCAAAGAAAAAAGGACTAATAAGCTAAGATAAGCAACAAAGGGAACTAATAAGCAACTAAGAACTCAAAAACAGCCATTAAAAAGCACAAAATAAGCTGGAAAGAAAAATAAGCTATTTTCCTACACTATGCTAGAAAAAGTTCAAAAGCCTACTTTGAGCTTAAAAATAAGCTACCTAGAGGATGTCCTAAGGTCTGAAATTGAGGGGGCTTATCAAAGAGCTTATGGGCTTTTTAGAAAAGCCAAAAGAACTAAGGGCTTAAGGCTAAATGAGCTAGAAAGATGGGCTTGAAAAAGGTGTCTAGCACCAGGGCAAATGGTTCTAAAAACAAGGGGGCTTATATTGACAGCTTCAAAAAAGCTGTCAAATAAGCTCTAAATGAAAAATAAAGGGTAAACAGATAAAAAGTGGCTTATGAAGAGCTTGTGCTCAAGATTCCATTTTCTAAAAATAGATTAAACATGCTGATTTCTGTCTTTGAAAAAGGGTTTTCTCAAAAATTGACACTAATTTTTTTTTGCAGTTAGGACTTAAGTTAACAAATGACTCAAAGCACTTTTTTAACAACTTGTTTAGACACACAAATGACACACTTTTTAAACCAAAACTCAAGTGTACAAGAGCTTATCCAAATAAGCTCTTGTATTTCTCAAAAATACAACAGACCTAAAGAATGGTTATAAAAACTTGAAAAACAGACTTTGGACTAAAAAACTTTGGCAAAACAGACTTAAAAGGGCTTAATACTTTAAGCCTAAGTTAGCCTTATGACACCAACCCAATACATTGCATTTTTTTACCCATTTTGGGCTTATCCCAAACACCCCTTAATATTTTTAAAAATTATTTTAAAACCTTTACTCACTGATTTAAGCATTCATTTTTAAAGTCAAGGATTAAACAAGCATAGTTAAGCATTAACAAACATATATAGGACATAAACAGTTAAGAAATACAAACATAAGCTAAGAATAAGCAAAAATAAGCTGTTGCTACAGTAACTTTTAAGCAAAAGTAAAGAAGAAGTGTACCTTAATCCTTGCTCAAAACAGGATTTTGTGAAACCTAATAAGCTCTAAGACCTACCCAAGCTTATAAATAAGCTAGACTAAGCAACCAATGAGCCTTCCAAGTTTGCTCATTCATCCATGGCTTGATCAAACAGTAACCTGTTTTTTCCTTTTGAATTTTCCTTAAATTTTTGATTAAAGTTTACAACAGGTTATAAAGTGACTTAAATAAGAGCTTAAAAGAAACAAGAATTTGGAAACACAATTTGAAACTCAAACCTCAATTTTCATTAAAAATCACAAGTACATAAAAGCTAGTTTAAAACTTAGCAAACTAAAACTTAACTTCTTAAAAAAAACTACACACTAAAAAACTACTCTTGGCCTCAAGGGCTTACAAAGGCTTAAATAGCAAATAAGCTAGGGTTCCTGCCCTCTTGTCTTCACTCCTTGTGCTTCTTTGTAGACACATAAACTGACTTGTGTGTTTGTTGTGAGAGTGTAGAAAACACAAACAAATCCTAGCCCTTGATCTTTCTTGCTGCCCACACAAGTTAATCAACACCCTTGATTCGAATTGGTGGGTTTTTGGATTGCCAACTTGGCATACCCATGTGGGGGGTGGGGTTTGTGATTGTGAAGGTTTTGGATGGATGTGGGGAGGTCAACGAAGTTGACAATGACAGGATGTGGGGTTGTGGGATTTGGCGGGAAAGGGTGGGAGAGATATACAGTAACTCAAACTTCAGGGTGAAGTTTGGGAGTTTGACAGGTTTGGTCCCTCAAGGTATATATGTTTGTTTCAAGTTAAGTCCTTGGTGTGTTAACAGTTTGGAATTTTAGCAAGAACACCCCCTGAATGTTATAAAGGGTATTGCACCCATGGTCCTTGTGGGTTACATCTTTAGGGACTTGGCAGACTTGGCCCTTGTGGTTAATACTTTGGGCATTTGGCAGTTTTGGCCCTTGTGAGTATTTTCCTCTTTTCTCTTTATTAAATAAGTTAGGGACTTGGCAGTTTTAGTCCCTAAACTTATTTTTCTTCACTTTTTGACTTCTGGATTTGTCGGGGTTGACTTTGGTTGACTTTTTCACACTTGGGCTTTGTCTTGACTTTGTCTTTTCCACGCTTTTCCATTCCGTGTCTGGTTTTGTCATTTTGGCTTCGTTTTTCGTCCTTTTCTTAGATATCCGTTCCTGCACAACACAATTAGCAAAACAAGCATATTTTTGGCATTTTAAGTCCGTTTTTGGTTATTTTAACTTGTTTTTAAAGGTAAAAGGTATGTGTAATTAAACACATACCAATCGCGAATCTACCTCTTCTGTTAAAGAACTTCTTGAAATCTCTAACCGCCATGGCGTATTTTTCATCTTCACTTATGGAAGTCAAACAACTCCTCATCGCTTATTCTTTCTAGCCATTTAAATCAAGATATTTTCTTTCTCCTTTGCTTTGAAATTGCAGAATCTTTCTTGATGATCACTCATAAAATTTGGAATTCTCGATGAGTTCATTAAGTACATGTGATGTTAGGTCTTTTCCGACCTCAATCGCCGGACTTTTGCTCTCCATTTAGATTTAGAGCCCTAAGAAACTTCCTAACATAAGTTCTTGCTAGAAATACCTTCATCAAGAGCTTTAGACTAGTAATGATAGTAATTATACATCTAGCAAAAGCACTATCTATAAGATTCCGTCTCAGAAATGATGAATTGTTCATCTTGTTGTACCAAAAGGTCGATCTTGTTATCTTTGACTTGGTTATTACCTTGATGGTGATTCACAAAGTTTACTAAATTTCTTTGCCGTATTACACCATAAAAAATTCTTTCGTATTCTTTCTTGGAATAAATTGTAAATAAACCATTTTTAGCTTCGTTATTTTTCGCAAGCTTTCTTTTTAAGATCGTAACTTTGTTTTTCAAAAGGATAACCTCATCTAATTTTGGTTTCTGGATTTTGTGAATAGTGAAAATCACCATTATAATTAACATACAAGAGATTAAGATCTTTTGATTTAACATATGTCCTCGAATCTAGGTTTTCCAATAATAAATACTGTCACTTTCAAAAATGGTAGCTTTGCATGGATTGCCCTTTCTAGATATTTTGTCGGAATTTTATAGACGACTCCAAGCTTAAGAAATCACAATATAATTTAAATAAATATTGAGTGACATTGCTTATACCAAATATGGAAACTAAAGGGGGGAGGGAGGGGGGGGGGGGTTGAATAGTTTACAGGTTCGTTTTACGTTTCTAAAAGTTTGTTATCAAAATATTTAGATTCGAGTTGTATGTTCAACCAAACAACAATATGAATTAACAATATAAATATCTAAACTAATACTAAATAACAATCGCAACAATATAAAGAGGAGAGAGAAGGAACAATCAAACCTAGACACCAAGATTTATACTAGTTCGGCTACGAAGCTCTTCTTTGCCCTACTCCACTCCCCGAGTATCCTACTCGAGATTTCACTATGTCAACAAGCTCCCTTCAGGCGGAGAAAACCGTTACACGTCGCTTACGTTATTTTCCGACACTAAGCTAAATGTCGAGTCCTAATATTAGCTAGAACCAATCTACCACTTTATAAACACTATACACTTATAAGATCTACACTATCGGATTTACACACAATCTGAATCATACAGTTACACAAGATAATTACAATAAAGATTTAATACTTAGAAGAAAAGAGGATATATCACTAAATAACAATTCATTTTTTGGCGAATACGAATGTTCTTCTTTTGCACTTGATAGATAGGAGAGATGAGAAGAAGAGATTAGATCACTTGAAATAAGATCAAACAATGTTAGTGATCAAGAGATTTAGTGAGAGAAAAAAAGTTTTTAGAGAGAGAAAGAAGACTAGAAAAATTCATGCAAAGAGGTATCTTTTTCTGCCAGAAATAGTGCAGTATTTATAGACAGGAATCCCAACGGTCATCTACAGGCGGTCCCGATGGTCCTAGATATATCTGGGGGCCGTCAGACCTATAAGGGGGCCGCCTAGTAGACTTTGCTCATGTTTTTGTCTTTTTGTGGGGAATGTTGTATCTGATATGAAATCTTCCATTTTGGGAGGAAATTTTGAATTTCAAATTTAAGTTTTAAATAAAAATTTTCTTTTAATTAGAAAATATTTTGTATATTTACTTTTGTGAAAATTCTTTTGTAAAAATGTGATGGTTAAGAGAAAAATATTTTCTTGATCACTAATCATGCTTAATGATTTGTTTGTCCATGCCTTAAGTGGCCACTAATCTTAAAAATGGAATTTTACGATTAATAATTTGTAAACGTTTATTTTTATCGTAAACATTTTTACATTTTGTTATTATCAAAACATTGAGAGGTCAAAAAATATAAATAACGTTTTTAGACATTATTTGTATTAACAAACTTTTTAAAAGGCAAATGTGCTACCTGTAGAGGAAACTTAGGACTATCACCTCTCACTGACCTCGCATCAATAGCCTTTATAGATTTTAAATTATGGCCATTTTTGTGAAGGGATAAAATTCAGAAAATAATATGCACTTGTATTAAATGGTAAAATAGTAATTTCACCCAGGTTCTGAAACCTTTTGGGCAGTAGGCCCCACATTTCTAAAAAATAGACTCAAAGAGCTTTCTGTAGGCGAAAACCTCATATTTTTATCAATTACGAATTTTGATTTATGCGTTTTCAAAGTTGGGTAAATTTAAAATTTGTTTTGAATAAATAGTCGTTAGGCGTAAACTAATGTGGATAACTTGAGTGCTTTAGGCGTGTAAGAAGTGAAATAAAAACATGTTTTGGAAATCATATTAATATAGACTTGGACTTGTATTTTAGGTAATTTTGATCAATAAAATTTAGGATGCAATGCCATACTTATTTCGGATAAAGTAAAACGTTTATAAAATTTTCATTTCTCACATTTCCTTTTGCGTGAGTATTAGTTTATTTTTCTAAGTTGCGCAATTTATTTTATTTTGTACTTTTGAATAGACATGATAAATGTGTGCTAGTTATTTTAGATGAAAAATTGTTGGTAAATGGGTTAGAAGTTGGAGTCAGGTAGTTCTTGGGATATTTGTAAAGTATTGGTGAAGTTTGATGAAGTTTTCATAGGCGTCGAAATGGATAATATAGTGAAAAAAATTAAAAAGGGCGTCTTTAGGTGTCGTAAAAATATATTTGTTAATATTAGGCGACAAATTATGTTAGCATTTGTTGAGACGATCGTTTTGATATATGGATCGCCTCATAACTCTTAAAAACGAAGATTTTAGAGCCGTCCGAAGTTTGGAAATTTTTTAAATTAAATTATGCACATGTTGGTAAATATTAAAGTCTGCGCAGGTTTTGTGTGAGCGCTTCGGACATCTTCGGGACTGTTTCGGCCTTCGGAAAAAACACGAAAGTTGTTCGAAACGACGTTTTTAGTTTACCAAGCGTAATTTGGGTCTGAAAGTGCGTAAAAAGGGTGATTTTTAGCAAAGATTAGTTCTGCGTTTTTTTATAAAAGTTCAGCATTGTTTTTGAAAAAGTGAGCTGATGCAGTTTTCAAACGGGGTTTCGGCCCTTTTCTGGTTCGAAAAGGCCTTCGGATATAACATAAAAGTTGTTCAGTTTGACGTTTTACATAAGAACTCGTGAGGTTTTGGTCTGAAAATGCTTGACGATAGGAAAACTTTGGGGTAAAAGTTGGTGAATTGTCTTTTCAGAAAAATTATAAGTACTTGCTGAATTTTGTCAAAAAGTGGAGGTTTGAGCATTTTTGAGTTCGTTTGAGCTCTAGAAACTTTAGCGAAAAATATTATATGATTAATAAATTATTGGGTGCGTTTGGTCACGTCTAAAAATAGTAAGTTTCATCATTTGAACTATATATATATAGTAGGAATCCAGTGAGAAGTAAATTAAAATAAGAAGTGGTGAAAAGTGACTAAAACCACACGTTTGAGATGCAACGACTTGCATTAGATGCATTTCTATTCATTTAGATGAACTATATTGAGTTTCAAAAGTTAATTTGATGTGTAGATGGTGCAAATTGATTTTCATGATTTCGGCACATGTAGAGGAACAAAAAACAAGAGAAATCATTAAATGCATCGAATATAATGTAAGATATCTACATTATATATAAGAGGAGGAATGACACATATTATTCCACTTGACATCCAACTGCCATGTCATTATGCCCAGTCATCCTTTAATCCATGTCATTAATTTTAACATTTTTTTGATAAAATTCGGTTTATTAAAAAAATTGCCATTTACAAGATTTGAACCCAAATTCTTTGTGATATTAACAAACCACATAACCACTAGACTAGGTGGGTTTTTTGTTTATATCTTGCAAGTTAAAATATATAAGGTCATGCATTCATATTCTTTTTAAATAATTTAAAAAAGATACTCCGTATATCCATAACAAAGAATTCGATTAGTCATTCTTATCATATTAAAAAAAAGATACGTCAATAATTTAGGTATCTCAAAGCAAAATCCCTAATAGCAAAAAACCATATTCGTAGGAACAATCCTTAGTTCAATCCAATCCACTATGGCTGCCCAGGTAATCCTGTTCTTTCGTTATTCTATTTTATTAAACTTTTATATACTAA
>BQNB010166171.1:0-14141 GCA_026074375.1 Tanacetum coccineum | reverse complement strand
CAAATAAGCTATAAACCGGCTATATAAGCCGAAACGAACACCACCTTATTATGACTCTATAGCTAAACTTACATATCAGACAACCACAGCTAAAATTCAGGCACTGCAAAATTGCATTACATATAATCATATAAATTAGAAAACCTTAAAATTTTCAAAATAAAATAGAAGCTTGTAAATTAATATTGGATAAAAATTAAAGTTAGTGCCTACCTCACAACTTTGGTGGTTTGGAACGGTGGGGAAGAAGAGACTGGGAGGGCGTGTATGTTAAGCGTCTCGTGAAACCCCTAAATCGATAAAACAAAACATCACTTTAGTCAATACACCAAAATCACAAAAAAGTAAAAAATTAAACACTCAAAAATGGTATAAACCTTGTACCATTTGAATCACACCGACTCAAGTGGGGAAGTGGCTTTTCCAGCTTGTAGAAAATTGAGTAAATTTGCTTGTGGTTTGATGAATTTTGTTGTATCACTTTGATTGGATTGGTGAGATGGAAAAAATGAGCGATTGTTCTAGAGTTTTGGTGTGTGTTTTGTGTGTGTGATGAGGCACCGAAAGAGATGAAGAGATAATGAGGCGGTGACATGCGTTTTGTTGTGTGTGTTTTTGTGGGTGGGAAAGGCACGTATCTGAAAAAATGACTAAGCGGTATTATATAAATTAAGTGTTATTGTTCACTCGATTTAAAAACTAATTGTTTTATAATAAAAAAATGTTATTGTTGAAGATGTGAGGGTAAACACTACAACAAACGTTAGATAGTATAATGTCTATAACTTGATAAATGGACCCAATTTTTTGAGTTTTAATGATTCCAATTGCAATTTTTCCTCTGATGCAATACATATCTATTTCAAAATGTTTAGACCTCTCATGAAAAACAAGATTATTAGCAAGCTAAGTAGGAGACTTGTTCTCACTGTGAAGAGAAACATGAAGACATATATATTGAAAACATCAAATAAGAACATATTTTAAATATCAAATATATGTAATATTTCTGAATTTAAGATCAATATTTAAACCGAGCCCTAATTCAATTTTCTAAATTTTATAGAAATTATTATTTTCGCTTTTAGCCGATTTAGCAAAAATCGTCGTTTTAGCGATTTACGAGTCGTGCTTTGAATATTTAACCGTTTTAGCGTTTGAGGAATCAATAATTTCATATTTTACCTCCGGAAGCTAAATTATTCTTATTTTAGTACTTCTCGATTATTCTCGCGTTTTTGCCGAAGCCATGTCAAAAATAGTACTTTAACACTTTTTAATATTTTAACTAAGTGTTTTAGATCAAATAATGTAATATAAATGTTTAAAATAATAATAATAATAATATACAACCAAACACCCCTTTCCCCTCGTTTGGACACCAACAATAAGCCAAACCAAACACCCCTTAATTATTTATTTTTACTTGTTTTAAAAACACAAACACACAGTATTAATATTTACCAAAAATTTCACCATCTCTCCCTCCTCTCTTCTCTGGTTCGACAACACACATCAAAAATCACCAAAATCATCATCAAAAAATTCTCCCAATCAATTCTAATCACTCCAAAATCATTCACACATCACTCCTATACTAATCTCCATCATTCTTTTCAAATAAAATCAACCATGCAAGGTTTTTCTCAAGATTCTTAATTTTTATAGTTTTTTATTTTTAGGGGTTTGATCAAATTGAGTGCAGTTGGTATAACAAGGGTTTGATTTCAAGTGTGTATACAAGAATTGGGGTTATAAAAATCAAGTTAGGACTTGTTTTGGGTGTTGTGGTTTTCGGCCAAGAATCAAACCCAAGGGGGTTTGATTGTTTTGATTTCCTTTGCATTCTTGAGTATTTGTAAGTATTTTATTAACCCTTTTATGTTGATTAATTTTTTTATATGATGCATGTGTTTGATTTTATATCTAGAATCCATGAATTATAGTGCATGTTGAATTTTTTACGTTCATGGTTAGTTTGAGATGATTAGTAGAGGTGTTAGGATAGTTTAACAGTGTTGGCGATATTTGTGGTGCTTGAAATTGAAGTTTTGAAGGGGTTTAAAGCTACCCGTTTAGGTCAGAAGGCGTCTATTTTGGCAAAGTCAAAATTGTTAAAACTGAAATTAGTCTTAAAATTATAATAGAGGACGTTCCAAGCTTCCTTTCGATATAAGGCACGACCCGTAACTCTCAAAAATGAAGTTTTTAGGGTCAAAAATTGCGTAATGTCGGGTCAATTTTTTACTAAAAAATTCAGCTTTTTTGGGTAAATAATTGTTGCTGTGCAGGATTTTTAAATGGGTGTTTCGTCCATTTTCTGGTCCGTTTCGGCCTTCGGCCGAAACATGAAAGTTGTTCGGAAGGTCGTTTTACTTTTTCGCGAGGATAACTAAGTCTAAAAATGCGTAATGACGGGTCAAAAAGCTTAGAATAAAATCTGCGTTTTTCTTTTCTTTTTAGTTTGCATCAGATCTGATATAGGGCCATTTTCGTCCTTTTCTGTCGAGTTTCGAGTAAAACTAAAAAGTTGTTAAAAATGCCGTTTTATATTCCCGCGAGGATAACTAAGGCTAAAAACGTATGTTAACGGGTCAAAAACTTAAAAGAAATTCTGCGTTTTTGTTAAAAATAAGTTAATTTTCTACAGATACTTGCAGGGGTTTTTTGGTCATTTTCTGTTGGGTTTCGGGTTTCGGCTAAAACTAAAAAGTTGTCCGGAACGTCGTTTTACATCAAATTGCTTTAGAGTCCGAGTCGTGAAAATGTGATTTAGCGGGTCGTTTCGAACATGTCAGATTTAAGGAAATATATATAATAAAAAGTCAAACTTGACGAAGTTCTTTTAATGGTCAATTGGCGTTATGGAGAATGATTAGGCGTAAAATATATTAACTAAAGCTGAAATTACAATAAGTTAGCCTTTCGCTTTTGTTCGCGTCTAGATGTCTTAATCTTGATAATTGGTCCAAATGGGTAATTTTCATTAAAAGTTACATATTAGTCGGAATGGGTTAAAATATAGTTAAACTTAAGGCGAAACATTTAAGTGGGTATAAATAAGTAAGTTGAGGCACACACATGGATTCTATGATATAAGATTACATACATGTCGATATATATTTTCATATACTTATGCAAATTATGCATTTGCTTATAATGTATATATTCTTCTAAATCGCGCACCATTATTATAGGTCGCGGGTGAGACGTTGTCGCCATTCTCTCCTTGTTGAATTTCTCGTTTGATACTTCATTGCTTCTCGGTGAGTTCATAGCCCCACCTTTTCTATTTTAATGGTTTCATAAATTGTTTTCGGGGTGAGAATACATGCTCGTTTTACTAAGTAAACTTATTGATTTCTACTACTTAAGCGTTACATGACTATTTTTACTAAAGCTTTTACTTGCTTACTACATGACTTTTAATACATGTGTGATACATGGTTGTTTACTTATGAACTTATTAAAGCTTGGTTTACTTACTACATGATTTGAGATCATTGAATATCTATATATGAAACCGTGAGTTTTGAACACATTATTTGTTTTAAATGGGACACAAGTGCTTGAAGGGTATGCCTGACCCGCTTATGAAATTATCTGCATGAGTCGATATTGCCAAAGTCTCTAATTTCATGAACCGTTAATTACCAGCGGGGTAAAAGCTAGTACAATTAATAGATCTATTGGGTTTGACAACCCTGTCCGGGGGTATGAATCGAATCCTTTCGAGCACCCCACCTAGTTAACAGACAATTTGTATTGAGAATCCAAGATATGAGGCAATAATACCTAGTACTGGGGCAACCGTGTTTGCATATGATATGCGTTATTGTCAAGGTTCGGTGTCATGAGCTCAATGCGGTAATGTTGAATTATACTTTGAAATACTGTCGATAGCTGATCTTAAACCTTGTGGTCCACTACTGAACATTACTTGATTTATTGAATCACTACTTGGATTTCAGAAATAATACTTTGAAACATTGTAACGCTACTTTTCTTACTCAAATAATACTTGAATTATTTCAATACTGCTTTTGCTTAAACCTATGAATTCACCAATATTATTGTTGACGTTTTACATGTATTTTCTCAGGTTATTATTTTGCTAGTTGAGCATTGGGAGCATTCGAGTCACGCGGATATCAAAACTTTAAAGATTCGGTTTTCTTCACATTCGATAATAAGTTTTTTTATATATATACAAATGAGTCACGTTTAAACTCTTGTAACTTTTGTTAAAAAGGAAATTATTGAGACCTGTGTAACTCTGATATTTTATTAAATCGAATGTGACATTTTATTAAACGTTTCTTTTAAGGTCTTTTTCTATAACTTGTGTGTATGAACTATGAAGTAGCACCCCAAGTGGTATTTCGCTGCGTTGTGAAATTTTGGGGGTGTTGCGAAATCTGCTTTGCATCTTCATTATGATTAACCAAATTGTAAATGTCTTGAGGTAAACCTTGCAAAACAATGTTTTTTGCCTTGATATCAACTGATTCACAAATGTTCTCTTCATCTGTGAGATCAGTGTATGTTCGAGGTCTGATTGTTGCTGGAGTAGTTTCATTTCTAGGTTCTACAATTGTTACGTATTGGAAAGGTCCGTTGAGAACTGAATCAACAAGTAACTTGCCCTGTTCCTTGCCTTTGATGTACAACAACATACAACTTGCCCATGAACTATAATTAGTCTTATCGAGCATATGGGGATGGTTGTCAGCCCCGGCAACAATGACATTTTCTACTAGTGATAAACTCATTTCGAATTACTTGAAATGTGAAATGAAATTATTTGATCGATTCATTGATTGATGAGAATTATGTTAAAGTGTTGTTTTTATAAGTGATTTAGTCTTTGTTAATTCACGGATTTTACTAATCTTGATTAAACTGGGAAAATAAGTGAATACTTCACGGGATTTTACTAATCTAAGATAAACCGTTAAAATTAACTTTTTCTTGAAATGTCACAAACCACAGTGTCACAAACCTCAGTGAAATGTTACAAACCGCAGTTTGACATAAACCGCAAAGATACGTTTTGACATAAACCGCAGAAAAATATAAATTTTGGCAGAATCTTGTTTCCTTAAAATGACATAAACCTCATAAATTTGTCACACCTGTATGTCTTATTCTACAGTAGAATGTTAAACATAACCGCAGAAACTAAATTACATAAACCATAGAAATACGTTATGACATAAATCACATAAACTTGTTTTGACATAAACCGCAGAGAAATGGAAATTTTGGCAGAATTTTATTTCCTTAAAACGACATGTTAGCCTTACTATTTTGTAAAGCTGGCATCTTACACATGAATTGGACTAGCTATAGACCAACTGCTATACGCAGGACTAATATTGTATAAGTAGGACAGATAGCTTTGTGTTAGGCTATAAATACCCCACATGTCTTTCCATAGGGGGTTGGTGGAAGTTCATTCCTTGTTTTCTCATTCTAATCTAATAAAGACACGTTTATCTTTCACCCTTTCTCTACTTTCTCTCACTAGAAAATAAAATGCTTCATCTTTGTTTCTTTGATTAATCCTGACCCCCCGAATAGGTAAATCACTAGTCTTATAAGTGGTATCAAGATCATCAGGTTGTGTCGTGTATTGTGTGTGGCTGAGTTCGTGATTTTAGCTTATTATAAGCTTATTATAAGCTTATTACAGCTTATTTTCTGAGAAAAAGCCACTAATTGTTCATGCTTGTTGTTCTTTGAATTTTCTTGTATAACAGTTTGTCTTAAGCCTTTTGTTAAGTTTTTTTTCTTGTCCATTCGTTTTCCAAAAGCTTATCATCTGATCTGGTACATTCATTCTATCAGCTTGTTCTCGAGATTTTTACAAGCTTATTTGGAAGTCTGGCAAATTATGTGGGTTGTTTGGGTTTAACAGCTAATTTTGTGGCTTATTTCGTTGTTAAATTGCTTGTTTCGTGGCCTTTCCAGTTTATTTCCATAGTTCTTGTGTTCATAGCAGCGGTTTAGACAGAAGATGGTACTATTTTTTGTATGTTAGTTTTCTTTGAGCTAGAAAACAATAAGATAGTACTTGACAGCAGTTTAGTAGTGGTCCCAAACCTTGGCAGGGATTTGTCATGGCAGTTTGATTAAACCACTGCCGTGATGGTTTATCACAGGTTCGCAGCGGTTTGTATTTTTTCATGGTTTGACTAAACGAACCTCTGCCCGTTTGACTAGTCAATGGCGGTTTGGTCACAGTGGTTTGGTGGCAGTGGTTTGGTCACAGAGGTTTGGTGGGAGCGGTTTGCTAAACTCTCCTGCCAGCGGTTTGGTTTAGTCAACAAAGGTTTGGTATAAACCACTGAGACAGCATCGTAGCGGTTTGCTTCCCACAACCCAAACCGAGTTAACTCGGTCATTACCGAGTTGATCGGTGATGTGTCGTTGTGTGGTGTTTACATTTAAGATTCAAGTTTTAAATTTATATTTTGTCAACTTAACCAAAAACAACACTTTAACGGGCAGTGTACCCGGTCGATGGTAGATTCGTGGTAAGTAGGTGTCGAACAACGTGAAGCGAGGTTTAAATCTCTCAATTATTATAATTTTGGTTTATCAAATCTAATTAAATTCTAATCTAAGTCAAACCTATGCTAATCCTATGTTAGTTTTAATCCTAATTCTAACAGGTAAAAGGGGGTTTTCAGCCTGAGAGACTGGCACGAGTTTGGTGGTGACTACAATCAATTCAAGACACTTTAACCTACGCAAGCAAATTAACATAAAATAAATAAGCGGTCAAGCCTTATGATAGAAAAATGTATTATCGCATTATAATCCGATTAGAAGTTGGTTTTTGATAATCAAAGCAATTATTACTTATCTTGAAGAGGCATGCCATTTTTAGACTTATGCGGACTGTCATCCTAAGACCTAGACACATTAATTCTGTCATAATTAAAGCATCCGTATAAAGCATCCTTATTACTTGATTATAATCTATCTTAGGGATTAAAGCAATGGTGATCTTGTTAAACCCTAGCTCATAGAGACTTTACCCACTTCCTGCTTAATGGCAATTTATACTCTAGTAGTCTACTTGTCCAACTATCCAATGGAATCAGAACATTATTTGTTGAATTATCTAGATTCACCTACTAGTCAACATGTTCAATAAACCAAAGGCAGTTTTCGTTACTAGTTAAGCCAGAAGCGTATCCTTAGCATGATTTTAGAAGGACAATACTTGATCCTATGAATTCTAGATGTATAAAAACACTATATGGAGAGCTATCTTCCCCGGCATCTAATTACTTGGTCAGTATCCCTAGATCCAGTTAATGATAGGTCGATACAAAAGCACTAAACCAGTATGAATTGATAAACATAAACCAAGCCACTGCCAAAGAAAATTTTTATATTAACAATCGAATATAAAACAAACCAAAACAATCAGATCTTCATAATAAATGGCTAAAAACCCCAAAGTATTAGCCTTCAACATCATAATTAATAATACAAGAGTATTTTTAGCCAAGTAAAACTAACATAGTAACGAATGATACCATTAAACCAGAACGATACATAAAGATACACAGAAATTACAACGTTGTCTTCTATGGTTGGAATGCATTGCAAGACCCTTTTCTGCTCTTCTTTCTCCTCCAAAAATCGCTTTTTATGGTTAGTATCAGAGAATATTGATTTAGCACACCTAAAACTCATTTTTAAGTTCCTGTATTAATAGGGTCCTGGGAAGCGATTAGATTACGCGTATCCAATAGATTGATACTGCTATTGGGAGTTTTCCTTGAGTATGGACCTAACGCTTGATATCTTCCAGAATATTCACATAACAATATCTTCAATACGACGTATTGACCTTCTTCTAGAAACGACATATTTGATCTCCTTTCCTTTGTGTTCTTTAGTGAGTGCAGCACGGATACCGTACTTTTCCTTGATGGATACGCGATTGGTCCTCCAGAATAGTAAATCTTTAAAATATATTATTTGAGCATCAAATGCTTGCCTTTTGCTAATATACACCAAGTACTCCGTAATTAACTACTAGCAATTCTCAAATATAAACGATAAGTAATTATTTCTTTTGCAATAATTAATAAAAAAAGGGTTAAATATATAGGATAAATGATCCTAAAAAATGATGTTATTTGATGTCATCAAATAATCCCCACCACTTGAATCCTACTTGTCCTTAAGTAGACCTTTAGAAGTCTATAAAAATGTATCCCTAAGGGATATTATTTCGTTAAGCATTTATTTGATTTATTACAAGTAAACACAACCATAACAACCAAACACCTCAACGAGTAGAATATGGAAAACACTCAAATCACTCAACAAATCTATGAGGTAACAAGTAACTAATTCGCTCAATGCACGTCGTGACGAGTATTCTATCATAAGCTTGGCAAGGATACACATCTTCACCGCTAAAGCTAAGGAGTAACAAGTTTATAAAGGTAAATATGGGTTTATATGAGAAGGCTTAGGGTTGATCACTCTAACTAATCTTTATCGATACCAATATTCCAGGAGGGCGACAAAGACCACACATACAGACACCCGTAACGACGGGATAGACACATGTGACTGTCTCACTACACTTTCCCAACCGTCGATCAAGCCCTAAAGATAGGAATATATAGTAAATATAGGGTATGGATCTTTTACCTTTCACCAATAGTAATAAACCAACAAGGCAGCTGAGACATGCATACATGGCCGTAACGACGGAATAGACATGTACGCTCGACCACATCCTCAATCGCGTAAAACCTACGGTTAATGATTAGGAAAGGGAATTAAATTGTTGTTAAATAAAAGTTATGAAACAAATAGATTAAGTCTAAAATACAAGTTTCTTGATACTTTTTCTCGATCGTTACCATGATAAAGACACAACTATTTACAACGTCTTGATCATAGATAAAAAACAACAACCTAAGTTGGCGTTCCCGTAACGGTCAACTTCCTAAACATCTCATACTTTACAAGGCAAGTGGCGATATCTTCCACTTTATACAATACTCTACATCGTCGATTTGTATCAACGAATAATCGATCCTTAGAGTAATTCCTTCGGTAGCTGTGAAACGATTATCTTCAAAACTTCTCATCTTTTTGTTACGGTTTGTTCTAATTTTTTTGATTATTTTTTTTTTTTTTTTTCACTGCTATATTTGTGCCCTAACACTATACTACGAAACTCAGTGTAGTTTCACCATCTTTCACAATCATAATAATTCCGGATAATTCCTTCGAAATTCTTTTGTTGCTTTCTTTCGATGTAACCATTAATTGCATGGAGTAAAAATACATAGTTTTGACGTATATAGCCAACCATTATTCCCATTTGCAATGTGCAAATTTCTTTCAACCGTACCAAAATAGACACAAAAGACTCGGGAAATAACAAACTTTACACTTTAAGCAACCTACAACTGTAAAATAAACTTAATCTAACAGGGTAGGCTAAGGAGTAAAGGTGTAACGAAACAAATAATTGGTGTAGTTCCTAAAGGATTGGCTCTACGTTTTTATTCTAAGTATCTTACTCTTAAAGTGAGAGTAAACAAAGGTTTTATACGAGGGTTAACTAACAAGTGTAGTTAGTTAATAAGCAAAATGTAAGGGCAATTTGGGTGTAATCCTAAAATTTACCAATTTAAACAAGTTACTCCATCTAAATCCATAGTACTTATCATTGCGGTCTCGAATAGATATACCAAGCCAAGTTCTAAAGTCTACTACATCACCGACACACTCATATTTTGTGGAATTTGGGTAAACGTTTGGAAATGGATAAGGTTAAATCCTCATAATATCTAACAAGGGGTATTGTGTGCGGGTTATGTATCAAGTAATTTCATAAAAGTATACTTGAAAAAAAATTAAATTTGAGCATAATTTAAGCATTTTAGTGTGAAAATTAGGACAAGTAAACATTTTAATTCCATCCCTCCACTTGAATTATACAACGTCCTCGCTGTATATATAAAACATTAAATACGGGAATTAAAAAGAATTAGAATGAGAAACTCCCCTGATATTTGCTCGGTAGATTCTCCATGTTGAGTTTATTAGCAAGATTGTGTGTTGAACAACCGCCTTGAAGTTTCAAGACTCTAACACTTCAAGATCTTCCAGATTTGTAAATTCTCCACCAATATTCATCGATATTTCTTTGCTTCCAAGGTCCTGTATAAAACATAGGAAAAACATGTGCCTTCCTATCTTGGTACCTATGGTTAATTTAAACTAAACTAAACAAGCTAAATACAGGTCAGTTTTGGTGAATACGCCGTATTGCCAGAACTGACAATAATGTTTTTAAAGTGCATAAAAAGTAAAGACTGATAACGTCCAGGCAATCAATACGCCGTATGGTATGGAGCGGATATATCGTATTGATGTCTGGGAAGAGAGACTCGATAAAATTAAATAACATTCTGGGTTATCTCTCGGGAAGCACTTTTGTTTACAGCGAAAGTCTTTAAGTTAGACTTTTCTTCAGCTTCTCTTCATTCCATCTCATGCATGCTAATGTGCCCGCGTGTGAGCCATTCTTCTGTCCTCGTATCTCGAATGTAATCGGGTCCTAAATTTAATACTCCTTTGTAGAACCCCTTAAGCTTTTGGTGTGGATGCGAGATTCCATTCATCTTATCCTTATCACTTACCTTCAGTAATGGTGAAATCTTGTTGCATTGCTCATTAGTATGGTGTTTAAACCTCGAATGTGATCGCACCATTTGGTAAGTTACTTCATTATCACCATTGTAAATGGTAATCATCCCTTTGAACCGTCTTGTTTTAATTCCAACTTCTCTCAAAAATGGTTCACCAAAAATAACATCGCCCATTCCTTCATTACGATAATCATCCATTTTTCTAAAACTGCAAAATCCGTCACAACGGAAAAGGTTCTAACAAAAATAGGCACATTCATTAAAGCTCCTATAACATTGTTCCCTTTGTACACCGCATTTTTCTATCATTATAGAATTATGAAAGTTTTTGGACATCACATTGACATACAATAATGGGAAAAAGTTAGCGTGTGTAAATTCAAATCCTATCATGCAAGAAAACTTTAAGTTGTGAGCACAATCTATATGGATCTTTTATCATAATCGCAATAACTAGGGAAATCATCAATTCCAACATTAAGTTCATTATCCCTAGTTCTAAATTCCTCAATTACCTCACCTTCCTCAATGGTGGGCATTAAATCATCTCCTTGATTTCTCCTAAGCTCAAATGGTTCATTTAGATCATTTAATTCAATGTAATCTTCCAAGAAAGGGTCTAATGATCTATTTAACACCAAAGTCTCTCCCATTAGCCTAGCTTCTAAATCAAGTTCCATTCTTTCTCTTAAACTTAGCATGTAGACCCTCTTAATTAAACTACTAGCAGGTTTAACACTTGTGAAAACAATCCTTTTTTCCCCGACCCTTTAAGTAATCTTTCTTTTGTAAAAATCAATCTTAGCACGGGCGGTAGACAAAAATGGTCTTCCAAGGATCAAGGGCACTTTGATATCCTCTGGCATATCTAGAATTATAAAGTCTACGGGGGAAGTAAATTTACCAATTCCAACTAGTACATTTTTAGCAATTCCTTTTGGATATTTCACAGTCCTGTCTGCTAATTCAACTGTCAACTTAGTGTGAGCTAATTCGCCTAATCCTAAGTTAAGGTAGGTCGAGAGAGGCATAACACTAACGCTAGCTCCTAAGTCAACAAGGGCATTATCAAAGCAAACATTATTAATAAAGCAAGGTAAAGTGAAACTCCTTGGGTCTTTCTCCTTTTAGGGTATGGATTGTGAAGCTTCAGAGTAAGCTTCTGAGAATTGTGGTCCATATGATCCCTTCTTTTCTTCACAGTAGTAACCATTCAAATGACTTAGAAATGGAATCGTCGTTTGTCTTGTCTCGTACATCAGTGTACGGTTCTGTCCAGTGGATACGGCGTATTGGGAAGATCCAATACGGCGTATCGGGTATGAATCAGCTTCAATAGTAGTTGAAATCGACTTGACTTGATCTCTCGGGTTCGCTTCAGTAGAGCTAGGTAGACTTCCAAATCCTCTTTCCTGTAGTACCTTGCTCATTTGCCCGATTTGAATTTCCAAAGTTTTAATCGATGATCCTTGGTTTTGAATGGCAGCATCTGTCGAAGTTCGGATTTCTTTAATCAAATTAGAGTTTTCTTCGTGTCTTTTTGTTGATTCACTCATGAATTTGCTCAGGGTATCTCCAATAGATTGCCTTCGTTCTTGGTACGAAGGATTCGCGTTGTTCCTTTGATAGAATCCTGGAGCTGCTGCTCTATATCCCCCTCCTTGAAAAGGTCCACCAAATTACGTGTAGTAAGCTTCTTCTAGGGTTTTCCCTTCTTCTTTTAGTGGGCAATCTTTGGTGTAATGGGGTCCTTTGCATTGTTCACATCCTACTTGAGCAGCATAAACTTTTTCATTTACCTTTTTGATTCATCCGTTGTCCTTTTTTTGAAAAATATCTTGGTAGATTTTGGACATATTATCTTCGTTTCTCTCCCAAATATCATATTCACATCTTCTTATAGCAATATATTATTCATTGGGTCCAAGCGAGTACTGAATAGCCTTAAAATTTTCTGTTTTACACATTCTTTTATTAGGTTGCTCATCAATGGATTCCGATGTATTGCAATACTTGCGCTTCATCTGACTTTGTTCATCTTCCTTTTCGGTGTCATACTTTCCATGTGTTATCAGGTAAGGCTTGAAGAACGAGTCAGCAATAGTATTGTTATTACTCAAGATTCTGTCATTCATTTGTCTCTTATTCCAACTCCCATTCTTCCAAGCATGGAACAATACCTTTTTAGTTCTTCCATCTATATGTTTATCAAATGATGAATTTATTCGCGATATGAATTCAAGTGGATCTATCCCCCAGTTATCTCCTTCGTCCAACATTTCTTCTTCTCCATCGTACGATTGAGGATAAAATTTACAGAAAAATTTCTCAACAAGTTCTTCCCAAACGGTATTTTTCCTTCCCCCTCGTTTATCCACCATTGTTGTGCGTCATCAGCTAGTGAGAGAGGAAAGACTATCATTCGTAGTTGATGGGAATCCACACCAGGAATGTAGATTAAATCAATCATTCCAAGCACTTTAGCAATGTGGTCCATCACGTCTTTGTCAATCCATCCGTGGTATGCATTCTTATGTATTTCCACCAAAAATTCTTTGATGAGTTCAATGATTATATCGTTACTGGTGATAGAAAGATTTGATTCAGTCTGAGCTTTTTCCATGTATTTTTTTTGAAATTAGTTATGTCATGACTTCTTATGGTTTCTTATTCAGTCTACTAGCTCTGATAAGTATTCCCTGTAACACAGGTAAAAATATCAGCAGGATTTGCTTTGAAATTTTTTTAGCACGGAAATCAAATATTAAAACTAAGATTATGATTTTGTTCCAGATGATCGATACGCCGTATTCAATAGAAGTGAATACGCAGTATTAATCGATTGAATGAATACGCTGTATTAGAGAGAAAGTTGGATACGCCGTATCCAATGGAAGTGAATACGCCGTATCGAGTTATCTACCAGAACAGTGTATTATGAAAACAATTAAATTAAACATACAAATTTACAAGCAAACAATGAAACTAACAAATATACAAAAATATACAGAATATACAAGAATATACACTAATCTAATTTACACTACTCCTAAGGGTTGGATCTAATGTAAAAACCAAAACATAAAATAAAAATCAAGATTAATTTTCACTCCCCGGCAACGGCACCAAAAATTTGATGTGTCGTTGTGTCGTGTTTATTTTTATGATTCAAGTTTTAAATTTATATTTTGCCGACTTAATCAAAAACAACACTTTAACGGGCAGTATACCCGGTCGGTGGTAGATTCGTGGTAAGTAGGGTGTTGAACACTTGAAGCGAGGTTAAATCTCTCAATTTATTTATATTTTGGTCATCTAATATAAGTTAATCTAATCTAAGTCAAACCTATGTTAATCTTATGTTAGTTCTAATCCTAATTCTAACAGGTAAAAAGGGGTTTCAGCCTGAGAGACTGGCACGGGTTTGGTTGGTGACTA
>BQNB010166170.1:0-14141 GCA_026074375.1 Tanacetum coccineum | reverse complement strand
TCCATTACGCCCATAACTTAAAAAAAAAGGGTCCATTAGGCCCATGAGTTAACATATGGGCAAGATTTGCCACCTCTAGAAGTGACTTACAAGGAGAAGAATTTGCAAAAAAGATGGTCGATTTAGTAAATCAAAGGAAGAAACATTTTGCAGAAGAAATAAGCCCATGACCCAATCACAGCTGAGAACCTATATGATGAACTACTTAAAGAATCAGGGGACATAAAAGCTATCTTAGCTGAAGAATTTGAGTTTTGAAGTAGTGAAAGAAGAATTTGATAAGCTGGTGAAGCAGGTTGAATCTTTTGCACCAATAAACTTTAAAGCTACTAAAGATAGTCTAAAAAGATTTGGTGAAGAACTCTAAACAAAGACTTCAAAAAGACTAAAAAGTAATGAAGTAAAAGATGATGAGCCAACCAAGCAGACTGGAAAGAGGAGAAAACAGATGGCAAGGAAAGGATTACATACAGACCTTGATAAGAATGATTCTGAAGATTCAGATGAAGCTAGTGAACAAGATGATTCTGCTTCAGGTACTAAAATTCCTATTAATCCTGTTCCTGTAGCTATGAAATCACCTAGTATAGCTACTTATAAGATCATCAAGCAAGGAGAGAGAGGTGTGTACCAAATTATTAGGGAAGATGGAACTGATATAGTGTACATAAATTTTGGAGCTATGTTGAAGGATGTAACTAGAGATGATCTTACTGAATTATATAGGATTGTCATGAATAGATATGGTATGAATGGACCAGAGGATGAGCTTGAGAAGGTGCTTTGGAGATATTTAAAGAATATGTTTGAGGAACCCCTTAGAACAGATCCTATTTGGAGTGTATTAGGTCAACAAAGGATCATAAGTTGGAGATATTATGATACTTGCAGAGTACACTGTTTGAACTTAGAGTCAATGGATATTTATATGCTAATTGAAAGACAATATCCTTTATCTGCTGAGGTATGCAAAGCTATGCTAGATAAGAAACTTCAAGGAGGAAAAATGCTGCGTATCCCCCCCCCGGCCAGATGAGAATTGCTATAAAATGTTAAAAATGATGGAAAAGCAAGCTGGTATTAGGAAGTAGTAAAGTCTAATGAGATAGAAGCCTAGGATGGAGATAAGAAGGATAACACTTGGTGGAGGTGCTATGCACTAACACAACAAATGGTTATCAGTTCACCATGTCTAACTGACATAAGGACTGGCTAGTCCAGGAGCAAACGGCTCTTGGTAAAGACTTCTCAAATCCGTTCTATGGTTAACATTGCAATAAGTTGTATGGTTTTCAACTCACCATATCTGTTTAAGTGAAGAGTTGGCTAGCCTACAAGTTTATGGTTTGTGGTAAAGGCTGTGGAAAAACCCATAACTGGTCCATAAGATTATGGCTTATGGTAAAGATAAATTATAAATCCATATTAGATGGTTGACACTTTACCAAAAGTAGATGGTATTCAATCACCAGTTTTCATGTACAAAGAGTTGACATGGTCATCAAATCCACCATGGAATTTACCTTTTCGAGGTTGCCAAAGGATTGTCTAGCCCTGAGCATACGTACAGTAAAGGATATCAAATAGTTTATGGCTATAATTGGTTTGCTAAAACCTTATGGTATTCAACTACATTGTTTAATGTACTGAGTGTTAGAAAATGGTTTTTAGTCGACCATGGACATGCACCTTTCTGGTGGCTAAAGGACTGACTACTCCAGAGTGAATGGCTAACTGGTAAAGAGACATCAAATCCATTTAAAATTTTCAATGATTCACCTCTCACAGGAGTTAACACACCTGGAAGTGATGAGAATAGACTGAAACTATATGATTTTGATGTACATATTGTCAATGTTGCTGAGATGATGGATTGCTGAAGAAATTTGAAAAATAGTTGCTGCCAAGATCAAAAGAGATGATTTGAAGTGTTGCAGATCAAGAATAACTTGAAGAATTCTATTTACAACATCCTCAGAATGCTTAAAGTATTTAAAGTAAAAGATCAAGAATGTTTTGAAGGAACTTGAAGTTCACAGGTGAAGATCAAGTTAGGGGAGGATTGTTGGGAAATAGATTGTAACAGACTTAATACTGGTAGTATAACAGTTAAGTCTGGTAGTAATAGTTAGTTCTGTTAGTATTGAGTTAATACTGGCAGTACTAAGTTAAGTCTGGCAGTACTAAGTTAGTACTGGTAGAGTAGCAGTACTAGAGTTAGTACTGGTCATAGTTAGTTCTGTTCATAGTTAAGTCTGTTTATGTAACAGAATAGTAATAGTTATCTTAGAGATATCTTAGGAGATATCTTAGGAAAGGATATGTATTATCCATGTAGTTTGTAAGCCATTAGGGTTTCCTTGGTGTATAAAAGGAACCCTAAGGCACAATGTTATGTACTACGTGATTGAGAAATATCAATAGAAGCATAGAGCTTAATAGCAATTTAGAATTATTGTTTCTTCTTAATTCTTGTGTTAAGTTTCCGCATTAACACTTGATATTCATAGTCAGTGTCTCTCATATAGTTGATTTGGATTTATCCAAGTTATCTATCATCTTACAAAGGCTAGTCAGATCCTAAACCAAGGACCTACAAGAAACTTTCTAAAAATAGAAACCTTTCTAAAATAGAAACTTCCTAAAAATAGAATTTTTTTCCGAAAAGTGACGTAAATTAATGTTGAGCGTAATAATGTTAAAGAAGTGACTTAATCAATAAAAACTTAGGGCGCATGTGGATTCCATAATATGTAATTATATTTATATATGTGTGTAGTAAATATATATATTTATTACTTATGCAATATATGCATTTTCCTCTCGATCTTTATTTCTTCTAATCACGGACCACTATATTATAGGTCGTGGTTGAGGCGTGATCGTCATTATTCGTTCGTTGTTGAACCTCTTATTGGATACTACCTAAGGTGAGTTCATAGCCTCGCCTTTTAACTTTTAAATTGTATTTATAAACCCCGCGAGGGAGATACATGCTTGTTTTACAAAATGGAACACAAGAAATTTTATGGTATGCTAGACCCGAATATGAGATTAATTGCATGAGTAGCTATTGCCAAAATCCTTAACATCATGAACTGTTAATTCCCTATAACGGGTGAGCGCTAGTATAAATAAATAGATCTATTGGGTTTGACAACCCTGTCCGGGGGTATGAATCCGAATGTGAGCACCCAGTCAACGGGCAATTTGTATTTAGAATTTTAGGTATGAGGCAATAATACCTAGTTATGGGGAAACTTGATTTACATACAAGATATGTGTTAACGTTAAGGTTCGGTGTCATGAGCTCATTGCAATAGAAACATGATTAATGGCTTGTCCGTACAACAAGTCACTCGATGAATTAAACTTGTGTTCCCGTTTTATCTCTTATAAACTTTATGGATTCACTCAACATTTTTGTTGACTTTTTAAGCATGTTTTATCTCAGGTAACCAAGGGTGATGAATGTTGTGTACGAGGAGTCCGCGCTAAAGTTTTAAAGAACTTGTATTTTGTTCCATTTTATCAACTAATCATCAATGTTTTGGAAAACTTATGTCATGAATTTGGTTACGATCCTGTGGGACGAATGTTTAATTACTCTAAATTTACTTTAAATGGAACAATATTTTAAAAGGTCTCTTTTCTAGTCGTTTTCTATATTCTTGTTCAATTGTACTATGAATTTACACCCAAGGTTATATGTCACGCTGCGTTGAATTTGGGATTGTTAAAATCATCTTATGAGAAAAGTAATGTGATTGACTCATATAAGTAATACTTATAAGTGAGTGCACACTTACAAAATAATAATCATCATATTATTCAAAGAATTTCACAATTCGTGAATTTTTGAAATAAGTATTCTCAAAGTCCCACAAGATCATAACCTAGTTGAGTTTTTCTTGAAACTAATGCCTTATCACTAATTTTGATTGTTGTAGATAAGACATTTAACTAGGATCGTCATGCATTGATCTTTTGGTATTTGGACAATGGAACTGTAAGCAGTTGTATTAAATAATGAATTGATATACGTGGTATGATCATTTTCATTTATATTACTGTGTTCTATATTTGCATGTTTAAATCCTTGAATAAATTTATCTATTCTAAACTATGTCCATTGTCAGTTAACAATATGGGAATATTGTTAAGATAAGACAAATGCGAGTGTTTGGTTGTATTCTGGAGAATATGTAAAGATGATTCTGCCTACATCACATGATATTCAATGAGGTTGAATACTGGATACCCCACATGTGTTAATCACTTTATGGATCGGCGTCATTGAGTGCATTACACACATGGTGAAAGTTATATTTAACCTCAGACTTGAGATGCAAGCAGGTTTTGCGTGTATGGATAGCATTTCTTGATTTTAGTCTACCGCTATACTGTCAAAAGGTAGTTATAAGGACTACTTTCAGAAATGTTTTTGAAATACATGACGAACACTTGTAGTCAAAATAGAATTTGTTCCTTCATGTGTTTGGGAGTTAGATACATACTAGGCCCCATGTTGGGTTGATTAGATGTTTGTGTGGCCACACCCAAAGTGTAGTTAAGATGATTCTTTTTACATTTGGTAATCTTGATCAATACAGATGCGAGAAATAGAATCGTTAAACAATAGAATGACTTTTGATCCATATCCATATTTAACATTGTATCTGAAACAAAAGGATAGGACTAATTGGAACCATAGATGGCTGAGATGTTTACTGAAACCATACTCATGTATTTCTGGGAGCATTGATGATGATGATAGACTATTTGTCAATGTTAGTATGTTATATTCTATGTCCATGAAATTCGCAAGTGGGAGCTGTTGGGATATGCTCATGTCATACGGATATTTATACGGCTAGGAATACGTAAGCCTATGCGGTCACACACGTATACACTTAGATATCACTCTATTGGTATATATATAATAATATAAGGGTATATTTATTTTGATGTTTTAATCTCGATTAATGTATATAATATTTATAAGTGTTATTTATTAGGTATATTAATATTCTAACGATCAGAATACTCAATGGTCACTAATTTGTTCGTCTACATCATATTAACTATATAGGCTTTTTTAATTAATGGTAATTAGATGTAATTATAATAATATTATAATGGTCAAACTGTCAACACCTGGGTTTATGTTTGGTGTTGTTCGACCGGCCTAGGCTAAAAGAGAAGAGAAAAACCATATGTATCCCACTTCGTGGGATAAAAAACCTGAGACTCTATTCTTGTATAAAATAGAGGATCCCCTAGCTCATTAAAATTATCCCTTCATCTTTTTCCTTCTCCCTTGTAGTCAACGCATAAAAACACCCCCTTAGGGAAAGGTGTTTGGTGTAAACACCCAAATTGTGGTCGCAGCGGAGTATGTCCGGGAGCGTTACTTATAAGTTACATTCGCACAAGCTATGAATGAATGACTCTAAGAGTGTTGAAAAGTAATCTCATGATTTATTTAATTGAACTTGTTTTAACACTTGTCCTCATATCACATCTAATGAAAATCTTGGAAAGTATAATACAACGAGAATTTGTTTGTAGAAACCCATGTATGTAATGTTGTATAGTCTAGACTCCAATGCACATCATGTATGTCAAGCATCTAATTCACCTGAGAAAAACATGCTTAAAAGTGTCAACATAAAGTTGGTGAGTTCATAGATTTTTATAAATGTAAATGTTATCCAATACAATAGTCACCATGTGTGATTTCGATTGCACCCCTAAGTTCATGAAACTGCGACGTAGAATTATATGTATGCCACTTTATTTAAGGCACAGTAAGAGTTCATAAGTATGTAGTTGTTGGCTCTGTAGACACCCATCCAGTCGTGCTCCGACATGGTTTAATGTTCGTTTCCAATGATAGCTAATCACCTGAACGGGGATTGTCAATCCCGAATAGATCTATCTTATAACATTTGCGCTTACCCTCCGAGTAATTAACAGTTCATGCCACTTAAGCTAATCCGTAATCATTTGAGTGAAAGTATAGTTGTTGCGTCCATAAGTGAAAACAAGTATTGTATCCCATACAATATGAAAATGAGTGTGTAATAAAGTTGTAAACAAGTTTGTAATGAGTATGTACACAGTTTTGTAAATGTGTATGTAAACGAGTATGTAAACAAGTTACGAAATCAAGTATGTAAACAAGCATGTAAAAGAGCTTGTAAATGAATATGTAAACAAGTTGTATCGAGCATGTATTCTCCCCCGAAATTTGTAAAGTAAATGTAAAACAAGTGAAAGAGGGGTTATAACTCACTTGATGTGAGTCGAATCAACAAATCGTAAATCACAGACTGAAATGGTCACGTAAACGTCCGAATGCAACCTAATTAATTTTAGGTCATATGAGTATTAAGTACTTTGAATAACTAATACTGTATATAATTCTATATAGCTACATCACCCATTTTTTTTTCTAAATTGTATTTGTGGAATATATTAAATCACTCATTTGATAATACTAAAACCATGTATTTGTACTCGTATAAACGTATAAATAGTTCAATCGCCTTTGTAAAATAATATTTATAAAGTTCAAAACATGTATAAATATTATTTAAGTGATTCTAAAATGTTTCGCAAATTTTTTTATTAAAAACGAACCAACACTATTTATGTTAGAAAATAGTGCACAAGTATAAAATAGTGCGTATCTTTCTCGTTTTTAGTCCGTTTTGTACGTTTTTTATGTCCACGCTTTTGTATTAAAAAGATATATCAAAATATTATATTTTAATATTTTTAACTCGTAAAAGTCAAATCTTATTCGTTTTAACTCCGATTTTAGTGATTCTTTCGAGCATGTCTTCATAATTAAAAGTTCTATCGAATGAAAATATCTTCCAAAAAGTTTCTGAAATGAATAGTAATTTATTTTTATAAAATTATTTTTATAAAAGTATTTATTATCGTAAACTTGCAAATGGCGTATCTTCTTCGTTATAGCTCGGATTTTCGAGTTCTCTATATGCCTACGAACGTCATGCCATGTGGTATTTTAATAAAATATAAAATAAATACTTTATTTTCGAATTTAAAACCGTACACTTTTGTCAAATAGGTATTTAATTATATAAACTTGTTTTATGAAGTTTTAACCTTAAATAAAATAGCTACAAGTCATCTACAATATTTATAAACAAAGTCGCCATAGATTTTATGTCTTTTAGTCCATCATTTGTCCAAGTATAACAAGTCCTTGCATTTATTTATTCGTAAACTTTAATAAATAAACCTTTAAACAATAAATCTATATATATACTTTTATAAATTAAACCATACTTGTATAATGTTTATACTTCCATTCCAACATGTTTTTAACATCAATATAACATATGAACAAGTATTCCAAACCATGATCAAGTGTAAAAATCCATTTCACATCTTATTTATATTTTACTAGTAGTGATTTTACTATATAAATCTTATTACTAACAATAAAATCACAAAGATAAAGAGTGTATGGTTTTTAGTGACCTTCGATGAAGTATGACTAATACGTGGTAACAAGTTCTAAACCCTAGTTTAGAATCAAAACCCAAGCTTCCAAGACTAGAAAATTCTAATTTCCTATGAAACCCTAATCTTGAACTTTTCTTGATTAACCCTTGTAAATGCTAAACCAAACCTTCAATACACCTTAGAATGTCTTAGATATGCTGCTAGAACACTTGTATCTTTGCGAAATCAAAAGTTATAAAATATTTAAAGAGGTGTTTGTTTGTCGTGGCTTAGGGCAGAGAAGGGAGAGGGGGGGGGGGGGAGGGGGGGGGGGGGGGGGGATTTGTTATTTTGCTAGTTGAAATGAGAAGTGTATAAGTGTTAGGAATAGAAAGTCTTATATAGCATAAATATCTAGGAAGCAAGATCATGAAATCAAGGAAGTTAGATGAGATTGTGTAAGAATGGGATGGCCTTGGTGTAAGAAAGGATGAGAAGGTGTAAGACTAGTTGGTATTTGTAAGGAAGTTTGCTTGTTGAAGTTTATAACACATGTGTGATACTTAGATGTCAAAATAAAATATATTCTTGTGTTTTTTCTTCTATATAATGGATATTGTATGTATATGGTTGTTAAATTTTATAATTTTGGATATGGGGTATATTATGTGTATTTGGTTGCGTATAGATAGGTATTGTGGTTCGTGAATGCCTAAAATGTTTTTTATCACGAAACGTAAAACACTTTATGTAAAAATAAAAATAAAATGTGCAACGTTATAATTATTCTCCCCCCCCCCCCCCACCAACTAATTATCAACTCTTGCTTGACATAAACTTTTAATTGTTTGATGCCCGTTTACATTGAATGCCAATTTTTAGTTTACGCGATTTAACTTAACCATTAAAATTAAAAGCAAACGTGTACGAGACTAAAAATAAACGTATACGGATTGTTACATTTTGAGTTCGACTACATGTAGTATTCTTGAGCGTTGGTTCGTAAAACTAGGATTCGGGTGACATTAGTTAACGTGTAGTATGGATACACGTAGAGGTTGTTTATTTTAGCAACTCGAAAGGTTTTCGTTTCGCATAGTTTAATACACATGCTTATTCTCAAGAAGCTCTCGGTTCTTCACGTAGCTTGATTGCTATTCGGTATTGGACATCAAATAACGTCTATTTTATAGCATCATTTATCCCATGTTATTAACCCATTTTGTATAATTATTGCAAAGAGTTGTTACTTAATCATTTATATTTGAGAATTGCAGTAATTACGAAGTACTTGGTGAATATTAGCAAAAGGCGCGCATTCTGGAGCTTAAACGAAGATATTTTGAAGATTATTATTTTGATAACCAATACGTCGTATCCGTCAAGGAAGATACGACGCATCTGTGCCTGCACTCACCAAAGACCACAAAGGAAAGAAGATCAATACGCCGTATCCAGAAGACCAATACGTCGTATTGGAAATATAGGATGTGAATATTCTGGAAGATATCAAACATGGTCTCTACTCTAAGAAACTCCAATATGCCGTATCCAACCCATTGGATACGCCGTATCGAACCAACTTTCAGACAGTATAAATAAAAAATTCAAAAACGAGTGTGCTAAATCATATTCTCGATACCTAAACCACAAAAGTCAATTTTCAGAGGAGAAAAAGAGTAGAAGAGGTCTTGCAACGCATTCCAATCCATAAAAGACAACGTGTAATTTCTTATACTTTTGTAATCGTTCAGTTTTTGGTATCATTCGTTAACTCGGTTAGTTTACCTTGGCTAAAACAATTACTCTTGTATTAATTATGATGTTTGAAGGCTAATACCTTCAGGTATTAGCCATTATTATGAAGATTGAAGTTCGGTTTTGTTTGTTATCTCGATAGATTATTTATCGTTGTATGCTTATTATGTTATTTTTTTTTATTTGATTATCAATATCATATTGTTTACTTGCCTTTTGTATGGACATTTCAATCAAATGGATCTAATGATATGACCAAGTAATCTAGATGTCGGGATAGCTCTCCATATAGTAATTTATACATCTAGAATCATAGGATCATAAATATTGTCCTTCTAAAATCGTGCTAAGGATACGCTTCTGGCTTAACTAGTTAACGGAAATTGCCTTTGGTTTATTGAACATGTTGACTAGTAGGTGAATCTAGATAATTCAACAAGTAATGTTCTGATTCCATTGGATAGTTGGACAAGTGGACTATTAGAGTATAAATTGCCATTAAGCAGTAAGTGGGTAAAGTCTCTATTAGCTAGGGTTTAACAAGATCACCATTGCTTTAATCCCTAAGATAGATTATAATCTGCAAATAAGGATGCTTTATGCGGATGCTTTAATTATGACAGAATTAATGTGTCTAGGTCTTAGGATGAAGTATCACCTAAGTCTAAGAATGATATGCCTCTTCGAGATAAGTAATCATTGCACTGAATAAATAAACCAACTTCTAATCGGATTAATGATGGCTAATATAGTTTTCTATCATAAGGCTCGACCGCTCTTTTATCTTCTGTTAATTTGCTTATATGGGTTAAAGTGTCTTGAATTGATTGTAGTCACCAACCAAACCCGTGCCAGTCAGGTTGAAACCCCCTTTTACCTGTTAGAATTAGGATTAGAACTAACATAGGGTTAACATAGGTTTGACTTAGATTAGAATTAACTTAGATTAGAGAACCAAATTATAAATAAATTGAGAGATTTAACCTCGCTTCAAGTGTTCAACACCTTACTTACCACGAATCTACCACCGACAGGGTACACTGCCCGTTAAAGTGTTGTTTTTGGTTAAATCGGAAAAATATAAATTTAAACTTAAATCATAAAAATATACACCACACAACGACACATCAGCTGCCATAAGGAACCAAGAAGCATCAATTAAAACTATAGAGATCCAAATCGGGAAAATGAGCAAGGTTCTACAGGAAAGAGGATTTGGAAGTTTACCGAGCTGGATTAATGTAGTTTAGAGTAGTTTATATTCCTGCTTGTTTGTTTATTCTGTTTGTGTGATACGGCGTATACAGTTCCCTGAATACGACGTATTGGTTATTTAACAATTTTTCTAGTAAGTTTATTTTGGGTATGGACGATCCATACATTACTATGGAAGAATAACATAAGGCATCTGAGGAAGTAAAGGCTCGAAATGTGGGAAAGTGTTAATGGGTGGGGGGGGGGGAGAAGGCGGGAGGGGGGGAGAGGGGGGAGGGAAAACTGCTAAGTACGGTTAGGTATCTTGTACATGATAGACAATCATGACCTCAGGATCCGTTGTAAACTAATTCCCAGCTATAGCCTTCTATGATAGTTTGACATCAGGTGAAACGCTATCTTGTGAACTCACGGTAAGTTCTCTTAATAAGGAAATTGACTTTAGAATTTCGTTTGACGATTCCGACGATGAAGATAACACTGTAGTTTTTGACAATAACTCGTTTTCTTATAAAATAATTTCTACCAATGATTTGAAAACGGATTCGGAAAATGATAATGAAAAAGTCATGCCTTCACTTCCATCACCTGAGCCTGCGGTCAGTTGTTTTGATGATTTAGACTTCTTTAAAGATTTTGAGAATGAATTTTCAGCCATTGTGTACATGATGTTTACAATGATGCCTCCCATCTAAATTAGATTTGTTAACTGAACCGATTTTAAGCCCTCAACATATCAATTTGAATGATGAAACATCATTGTTCGAATTTGATGTAGAAGAACAAAATGTTTTGTACTTTAATGATCTATTCCCTTTCAACATTATTCAACTTTGATGATCATGAAGTTGATATAATACAATCTTCGGGGGGTAATGAAATTACACAAGGGTCAAATATGCTTTCTGAAACAAGTCACGATAAAATCACTAAAACTTTCAGAACAAGAAGTTTTGTCATGAAATTAAATGTAAATATCATGATTTGTAATTATTACGTAAACAGAATGCTATTCTATCTCATTATGAATTTATATGTGCCGTTTGGCATTCCGTTAGACCCAAAACGGTATTATAAAGATGGAATTTATACAGGAATGATTGCTGAGGCCAAGGTACATTTTCTTTGCTTTATTTAAAATTAGGAAAATTGGTCTCCAAAGATGGATACGGCGTATTAGGTTAAAACATATACAGCGTATCCACTATTTTTAATAGAAGTTGACTAAGTCAATAAAACTTGCCAATACGGCGTATTAATCAAGAATCAATACGGCGTATCGAGTTTGGGTATAAAAACCCCTCTGATACGCCAGATTGAGTTTTACCACAAATTTTCACTCCACACACACAAACGATTTTACCACTTAAAATTCCTGGAGATCACTTGTTTTTTATTCATAATCACTCTTCTCTTCGTGAAGATTATACGGTAATAAACTTTCCCCTTTCCTCCTTTTTGATTTTTGGATTCAAATTTAATTAGGGTTTGGTTTATAGATTTAGAGGTATGCCTTAGAACTTCTTAAGTTTCTTTACCCCCCCCCCCCCCTGAACGAGAATAAACTGTTTGGTAGAATTGTTAAATAGGTCAAAATGGGTAAAAAGGGAACCCCCTTTTTGGTTTTCAAATCATAGAGTAATACGGCATATCCACTAACATGGATACGACGTATCCACTAACATGGATACGGCCTATTGCCTCAATTTCACCTAATTAAAAAAAAACCTAATACGGTGTATTCAGTAAAATGAATACGACGTATTAATCTAAATAGGATCCTAAGTTTTCAAACCCATACACCATATTCACTAACATCTATACGGCGTATTGACCATGTTGATCCTTATATGGCATATCCATTTATGAATACGCCGTATCTACCCTCAGAATAGAATGTTTAAAATTCTATAATCTTTGTGATGTTCTCGTTAATTTTACAGATATGGCTCTTCCACCACGTAATCAGAGGCACCAGTACCTTAGGTATGAGGGGTTACAGTACACAGATGATGATATTGCAGATTTCAAGACGAGATTGGCTAGGATATACAGTAGGGAGGTACACATGGTGCAGGTGTTTGATTTTGGGGGATTACTAGATTTGATGGCTGAGGGATTGAGTGTTAGGATGTTGATAGAGCACAGGAATGCTCAGGGGCAAAGCGTGTTTACTAGCCAAGCTTGGAGGCGACTTTTTGATATTAGAGGCCCATTAGTGCACGAGCTCATTCTCGAGTTCTTTAGCACATTTAGGTTTGGTAAGGTAGTGATTGATTTGGACACAGTTGGGGCCCTACAGTTTTAGTTAGGAGGAGCTAGGAGGCGTATGAGCTGGAGAGAGTTTATTTTGGCCTTGGGATTACACACAGCTAAGAAGATGCAGACTGTTGGATTCGATACATACTAGACCTAGAGTGCGAGACAGATCCCCGGCAAGGGGGATACGTGGGCTTGTGGAGAGATTAATGACCGATCATGGGAGATTCTCAACATGGATGATTTCATGTATGGTACAGCTAATGGAGGCGAGTGGGCTAACATACGAGGCATTCGATGGGACTTTCCTAGAGAGCTCACATGCGGCATTCAAGAGACGTACCAGGCAGAGGACTGGTGAGGCCAGCACCTCTACAACCCAACAGGACCCATAGCATCCAGACCCATGATCCCTTATCCTTATCCTTTGTTTATATCTTTTGTACATTTATTATTCATATAGTGATGTATCTAACTTTGAAACAGGTTCTTATATTTTTGTATATATATCATGGTATGACATTTTGATTTGTTTGTGTATGATAGAATCAAGCCTGACAGTAAGTTCAGCACCATAGTTCATGAGTATGTTACGGAACCAAGCAGGGTATTAACACCAAAGATATGAATGAAGAAAGAGATGATTTCAAGTGAGTGAGAAGCTGAAGAAAAGCCTAACTTAAAGACTTCACTGTAAACAAAAGTGCTTCCCGAGAGACAACCCAAAATGTTATTTAATTTTATCGAGTCTGTCTTCCCAGACATCAATATGGAGTATCCGCTCCATACCATACGGCGTATTGATTGTTTAGACGTTATCAGTCTTTACTTTTTATGCACTCTAAAAACATTATTGTCAGTTCTGTCAATACGACGTATTCATAAACCAGATACGGCGTATCCACCAGACTGACCCGTATTTAGTTAGTTTAGTTTAAATTAACCGTAGGCACCAAGATAGGAATACACATGTTTTTACAATGTTTTATACAAGACCTCGTGAAAGAAATATCGACGAATATTGGTGGAGAATTTACAAATCTAGAGATCTTGAAGTGTTGAAGTCTTGAAACTTCAAAGCGGTTGTTCAACACAATCTTGCTATTAAACTCAACATGGAGAATCTACCGAGCAAATATTAGGGGAGTTTCTCATTCTAATTCTTTTTAATTCCCGTATTTAATCTTTTATTTATACAACGAGGACGTTGTATAATTCAAGTGGGGGGATGGAATTAGAATGTTTACTTGTCCTAATTTTCACACTAAAATGCTTAAATTATGCTCAAATTTTAAAAAAAATTCAAGCATACTTTTGTGAAATTACTTGATACATAACCCGCACATAATAACCCTTGTTAGATATTGTGAGAATTTAACCTTATCCGTTTCCAAATGTTTACCCAAATTCCACAAAATATGAGTGTG
>BQNB010166169.1:0-11305 GCA_026074375.1 Tanacetum coccineum | reverse complement strand
TTATGGTTTCAATTTCATGAACACCAAAATCCATATTGATAATGAGAGCACTATAAGTGTTATCAAGAATCCTGTTGCTTATTCTAAGACCAAGCATATCGAAATTCGATTTCATTTTATCAGAGATTGCTATGAGAAAAGACTAATAGAAGTTATCAAGATTCACATTGATCATAATGTTACATACCTTCTCACCAAAGGATTTGATGACACAAGATTTAACTTTTTGCTGGTTAGCATTGGATTATTGAATCTGTAACTACAATTGAGGAGAGGCAAGATGATTTGTTGTACAGTTTGTATGAAATCTTTTAAGCAGAGGGATTTTGATCATAGTGATGAATTTCATGGAGTTGTTTGGGGTTTAGATAGTTATTGGAAAGAGATATAGATGGTACTGAAGAATCTTGTTGCCAGACTTGTTCATTCATTGGTTGACAAAAGTTAGTACCAATAGTGCAAAGTTAGTACCGCTGGGCAAAGATAGTACTGCTATAAAGCCGTTGGAGAAAATACCACCAAGGGTCTAAAGTGTAAATTGTAACGGTTTCTTTGCTTTTGGGTTTGTCCAACCTATATAAACCCATCTCAATTGCACAATTTACTCACGTAATCTCTCTTAATCGCTCTCTTCTAACAAACCCTAATCTGTTAATCACCGACGATCATAAATTCTACATATATGGCTGTTCTTGAATCTTGTCCTAAACACAACATGGTCGCTTACTTGGAGAAGACTGATGGGAATACAGAGTTTCATGAGATTATCAGCTTTTTTATGCGAAGCTCCATTCACTATGCTCTCACTGTAAGTCCTGTAGTCTCTACTACATTTGTTGAACAGTTTTGGAAGTCTGCTAAATCCAAAATAATCAACAATGTTACGTATATTACTGCCAAACTAGCTGGCAAGCCTGTGTCTATCTCAAAGGCATCAATAAGAAGTGATCTTCTTTTTGATGATGCTGATGGGATAGATTCTTTGCCAAATCAGGCTATATTTGATGTTATTCAGCTAATGGGGTATGAGGGGGACCTAACTGTCTTAACATTTAACAAAGCTTTGTTTTCACCCTAGTGGAGATTTCTTTTTCATACCATGAATCACTGCATAAGTTCTAAAAGTACTTCTTGTGATCAAATTCCTACTAATATTGCCACAACAGTAATTTGCTTAACCACTAATCAGAAATATAATTTTTCTAAATTAATTTTTGATGGTATGATGCGACACTTGGATGCAAAGAAAAAGTTTGTTATGTATCTAAGATTTATTTCAGTCTTTTTGGATACACAACTAAAGAATGTGCATGTGCCCTTAGACCATTTCCTTATTAATGCTTTTACTAGTAAAGTTTTCTCTTTTATGGTTAAAAAGAGAAAACATTTTTTAGGGAATGTAACACCTTTGTTTGATTATATTTTGATTCAACAAACTGAGGATGAGGGTGACACTTTAAAAAGACAATCTGAACCTCAACCCATTCCCTCTCCTCCTCACCTAAGTGAAGACCAACATGAGACACAGACAGACCCTTCTCCCAGACCTTCACCTACTACTCATATTCCTAATTCCATTCCAGAGGGTTCTGGTGGGAATCATAGAGGTCAGTCATCTAGTAATATATCCCTTTCAGGGAATGAGGGTGGCATGACACTCCAAAGTGTGTATGATCTTTGTATCTCTTTGTGTACACAGGTTACAGATCAAGCCAAAGAAATTAAACACTTGAAGGCACATATCAAGAAGCTTAAGAAGAAAGCCAAACCTGTTATCACACACCACAAAGCTTGGATGAAGAGTGTATCCATGAAGCAAAGATTGGCGGGAAAGAAATCCTTGAAGAAACAGTGGATGCAAAAGGAGTCTGTATCCAAACAGGGGAGGAAACCTGCCAAAGCTGAACCTACAGTCCATAAAGATCCAGCTTTTGATGAGCTTGATGATGATACAATGGACTATATGGAGACTGAGGATGCTCAAGATGTGGGGAGGACAAGCTATGTGGTGCATGAAGAGAAGGAAAGTGCAGAAAAGGGAGTTAGTACTGAAGATCCACTTAGTACTGCTCAACCAAAAGTTAGTACTGACAAGCCTGAAGATAGTACCGACAAACCAGATGAAGGTACTGACAAGCCAAAAGTTAGTACTGACAAGGAAGAAGTTAGTACCGACAGACCAGATGAAGGTACTGTTGATCAAAATGAAGGAAGAAGTGCTACTCAAACAGCTCCAACAACAACTACTCCAACAATATTTGGTGATGATGAGACCATTGCACAAGTCCTTATCATAATGAGTCAGAACAAGGAGAAGCTCAAAGAAAAAGAAAAAGGAGTAGAGCTTAAGGATGTTGAGGAGACTGAGAGACCTAGGCCTACTTCAACAAGATCATTATTAACATTAAAGCCTCTTCCCAAGATTGATCCAAAAGATAAAGGCAAAAAGATGATTGAAGAGGAAGATGAATCTGATACTGATTCAGAAGATATTACTGAAGCTGAAAAGAAATTTAAGCAGCTTGCTAGGGATGAAGAGGTGGCCAGAAAGGTGCAAGAGGATTGGGAAGCAGAAGAAGAAGTGAAAAAGTTAGCTGAGGAAGAAGCTACAAAGGCTGCACTCTCTAATGAATATGATTTCATTCAGGCAAGACTTAATGCTGACAAGATACTTGCTGAAAAACTTCAAGAGGAAGAGAGAGAAATGTATACTATTGAGCAGAGAGCCAAATTTCTTCATGACACCATTGCTGCCCAAAGAAGATTTCTTGCTCAACAAAGATCTGAAGCTATCAGAAATAAACCTCCTTCAAGAAATCAGCTTAGGAACCAAATGATGACATATTTGAAGCATGTTGGAGGCAAGAAGCATTCTGATTTGAAGACCAAGGGTTTTGAAGAAATAAAAGCTTTGTATGACAAGATAAAAAGGTCTGATGATAGTTTCATTGCTATTGGTTTTGCTGAAGATGAAAAAGTAATCAAGGAGATGAATAAACAAGTTGTTGATGCTTCTAAGAAGAGAGTAAAGAAAGATGACAGTATTAAGGGAGAAATTAAAGATGAATAAGGAACTAGAAAAAGAAAGCTTGATATAAGGAAGAAGATGAAATCTAGGAAAAGAAAGTTCACTTCTAAAGATGATGAAGAGTTAAGATTGTGTTTAACTATAGTTTCTAATGAGGATAAGGAAGTGGATTATGAGATACTTGACAAGAAGTATCCTATCATAGAATGGAGATCTGAGTATCTTACAACCAAACCACAGTATGATGAGACTTAAGAGATAGAAGATGTTTATCTTAATGTGGTGATTAGAAGTAATAGACAAAGAAGATACTTTAGTACTTTGATGGCAGTGCTTTTAATACTTGATAGAGATGACATCTGTGCTATATATCAACTTGTGATGAACAGATACCAAGATCACACACCTGAAGGATTTGACAAAATACTTTGGGGAGATTTGATAATCATGTTCAATCAAAGTAGAAATGATGAGTTTTGGAATGCATAGCAAAATTAGAAGATAGTGAGATGGAAGTTACATAGTTCTTCAAGGATACACACTATAATGACTGATGAAGGTATAGTCATTCATATGCTTGTAGAGAATAAGTATCCTTTGAAAAAGGAAGTGCTATCACAATTGCTTAAGTTGAAGTTAGAAACTGAAGAAGACAATACTATGGCTTTGGAACTGATTAGATTTGTCAAGAAGTAGATTGCAGAGTTAGAACCTGAAGACTTTGATGGAGATGAGAAGGATCTTTGAGTGTTTATTCTAAGAACACACAACAAATGGTCATCAGTTCACCATGCTTAACAGGCATAAGAACTGGCTAGTCCATAAGTAAACGGCTTGTGGTAAAGACATCTCAAATCCGTTTATGGTTGACAATTTATAAAAAATTGTAGGGTTTTCAACTCACCTTGCTTTATGGTTAAGAGTTGGCTAGTCCCGGATCAAACAGTTCCTGGTAAAGACTAATCAAATCTGTTGATAGCTGATAGTTTGCTAAAAACTATATGGTTATCAATGCACCATGTTATGGCAATAAAGCATTGACTAGTCCAAAAGCAAACGGCTTTTGGTAAAGACAAGTCAAATCCGTTGATAGTTGGTAGTTTACTCAAAACTACTAGGTAATCAATTCACCTTGTTGTTTACAATGAAGAATTGGCTATCCCAGAGCAAACGGCTACTGGTAAAGGAATACCAAATCCGTTAATGGCTGGTAGTTTGCCAAAAACTATAAAGCCAACTGAGCTGGATGTTGTTGTGTTGCTGAAAAGATAAGTTGCTGATGAAGATGGATAGCTAAAGATATAAAAAATTATTAAAGATCAAGATCAAGACTTGACAAAGTGTTTAGATAGATCCTCCAAGAGCTTAAGAAGAATAAAGTGTAGAAACATGAAGTTAAACAAGTTCAACAATCATGTTTAGGGGAGGATTGTTGGGAATTATGCATTCCTGACTTAGTACCGTTAGTTATATTAGTTAGTACCGATAGTTGTAATTAGTACTGACAATACAAAATAGTTAGTACTGATCAGTTAGTTAGTACTGATAGTATAAAATAGTTAGTACCGTTTAAGAGATATGCATGAGATATTATAGGAAAAATATGCATTATCTTTTACGTGTTTTGTAAGTCTGTTAGGGTTTATCCTTGGTCTATAAAAGGAACCTTACGGCATTAGAGAAGACACACATCTCATATACAATCTCATATCTCATAGTTAGTAATTTGTAATTGTTTTAGCAGATTAATACAAAAGTTTAGTTATCAATATTCATTATTCTTCTTAGCATTATAAGTTAGTTTCCGCATAACTTATAGTGTTTATAGTCATTGTTTCTCCTGTAGTTTGTGTGGATCTATCCATATTGGCTACAACCCTTAACAAGGTAGAAAGATCTATATTCAAAGGGATCCACAACATCCTCATTAAGTCGGCTACGTCCTAACGCCTTTACTAAATCTCTGATGCTGTCACTAGATAGATCACGACGGCGTCACTTTATGCCTGCGACGCCGTCTCTACGTTCTGTAAGCAATACTTCTTCAAGGATTTGGTGTAGGTCCGTAATCTCGTCCGTTTCTTCTCTAAATGAGCCTAAGTCATGTGTATTCCCTCCAAATGCCATCCAAGTGCTAAAAACCTGAAAACAAACAATTAATCACATAATCTAGGCATATTTGCATGATTTAGGGGATTAAATGACCCTGAAATAGTGTATAAAATGACACCTCATCACTTAGTGTCAGAAAATAACATAAGCGACGTGTAAATGGTTTTCTCCGCCTGAAGGGGGCTTGTTGACATAGTGAAATCTCGAGTAGGATACTCGAGGAGTGGAGTAGGGCGAAGAAGAGCTTCATAGCCAAACCACTACAAATCTTGGTGTATTTATTTGATTGTTCCTTCTCTCATCTCTTTATATATTGTTGTGATTGTCATTTAACTTTAGTTTAGATATTTACATTATTGATTCATATAGTTGAGCCTGTGGTAACACTGTCAGCAACTAGTTTCCTGATGGCAGCCTGAGTCATGGCTGGTGCTTCAGATATTGACATCCTTTTGGGAGGCATTCTATCAACATAAGATAACATGTAATAAGAATGATATCACAAGTCTTAAAATGATTAAAGGTAAAAAATAACATGTCATAAATAAGTGATGTCAAAATCAAAATATAATTCATATCAAATAAGTATCTATGAATAATTTCGAAATCAAGGTATGATTCAAACGATGAGACGTAGATGTGATATAAGAGAAGGTGTTTTAGGATGATAATATCAGTAATTAGAAAACAACAAGTAAAACGTGATTGTCCATTCGTATTATATCATGAACAACTTGCCTTTGTACTGTACATAGTCAAAATTTGACAAGTGTTGTTATTTATACCACACATCCCGTGGCTAGGTTAAAATCTATAACTAGTATCTAATCGAGTAGTTCGATGGTCCTTTTTGGCTGTTCTTAAGTTCATAGATTGCATTTAGAAGACTTTCCTTGTCTGCTTGGTGACGGAGTTTGATTTTGATGATTTGTTCTAGATTAGCAATCCTGAAGCGACCAGAGCAATCTTGTTGTTATTTCCCATTTGCTTTCTTTGAAGTTTAGTAATTTCGTGCATGAGCCTTTTGGAGTTTAGCTTTCAGATTGTCGAAATCTGTTGTATAATCACCCCAAAACCTTTTCCCGAGACCTTCTATTTTGTCTTCTATGTGCTCAATGCGGTCGAGAGAGAGTTCATCCAGGTGATTCAAAATTTCCTCAATTTTCTCCTCGTGACGTTCCAGACTTATCTTATGAGAGATTTCTCCCATCTCAAATTCTTAAGGTAGGGCAGAAGTAAAGGAGAATGATTGGTTATGGCCTTGTTTCTTAGGTGACAATAATTCCTTCAGAAGAAAGAATTCTTGAGGATTAAACATTGAAGATGGAGGCACAATAGTTGGTGGTGGAATAGGTGATTCAATAAGGCTGAAATTGAAACAATGAGCATCGATGATTTGTACAACAACTTCAAAATTGTTGAACAAAGTGTAAAGAAATCTGTTGGTGCAAGTAGTGGTGCTCAAAACTTGGCCTTTATGACTGCTTCAAGCACTAGCAGTACTAATGATGTTAATACTACTATACCTGCATATGAAGTTAGTACTGCTAGCCCTAATGTTAATGCTGCTATTCCTTAAGTTAGTACTGCTAGCTTCAGTGATAATGTTGTGTATGCTTTCATGATTAAGAATCCCAATGGTTCTAATCTCTTACAGCAAGAATTAGAGCAAACTCATGAAGATGATCTGGAAGTAATAGATTTGAAGTAGCAGCTCTCTCTGCTAAGTATGAGGGTAAAGAGGTACTATCAAAGGACAAGCAAGAAAATTTGCATTAACGCTAATGATACTGCTGGGTATGATAAATCCAAGGTAGAGTGTTTCAACTGTCATAAGATGAGACACTTTGCTAGGGAGTGTAGAGCACCAAGGAACAAGGAAGGTCAATTCAGAAATCAAGACAACACTAGGAAGCAAGGAAACAATAAAGACACATCTTTAAAGGTAATGTTGGCTATAGATGGTGTAGGTTTTGACTAGAGTGACATGGCAGAAGAACAGGTTCAGACAAACATGGCTCTAATGGCGTTTTCAGACTCTGAGGTATACACTGATAAAACTTGCTCTAAAACTTATCTGAAAAACTATGAAACTCTTAAGAAATAGTGTGATGATTTGATTGTTAAGCTTAATCAAATTGAATTTACCGCAGCAACTTATAAAAGAGGTTTAGAAAATGTAGAAGAACAACTTATCACATATAGAAAGAATGAGGTTCTTTTTAGTGAAGAAGTTGCAGTTCTTAAAAGAGAAGTAGCTTGTAAAGACTATAAAATAAATGTGCTTAAAAGTGAGTTTGAAAAAGTTAAGCAAGAAAAAGAGGGCATTGAATTTAAAATTGAGAAATTTGATAAAGCCTCAAAAGACTTAGATAAGTTGTTAGGGAGTCAGATAACTGAAAAAAGTAAAAAGGGTTTGGGGTATAGTGTAGTTCCTCCACCCCATCCTTTAATCTATAATAGACCTAAAAAACTTGATTTGTATTATTCTGGTCTTGATGAATTCAAAGCTTATGGTTCTAAAGTTAGTGAGCAAGAGTCTAATGTTGTTTGTGATAAAAAATCAGATGATTCTAAGGAAAATTCTGATGACTCTTTGGTAAAAGAACAAGTGTCAAAAGACACAAGTAGCTTTGTCAAGTCTTCACTTAATGTGGATAAAGAAACTATTTTTCTTGTTGATAAAAGGTAGAGTTTGTTAAATCTAAAAATCATGAAAAACCAGTTAAAAAGTCAGTTAGGTATGCAGAGATGTATAGATCACAAACTCCTAGGGGGGAATCAAAGAAATTGAAATGGACAGAAGTCCAATCAACTAGGAAGAGATTTTGTGATGTATAACAAAGCTTGTTTTATTTGTGGGATTTTTGATCATATGCAGATTAACTGTAATCACCATCAAAGAAAAAGAATAGTATCTAGAAATAATTATAATAGGGTGGATTATGACTATTATGTATGTTAAATATATAACGTAATTGTTTTATAATGCGTCGATCGGTGATTAATAACGATTAATGTGTCGGGTTTTAATAAAATAGATTTTTATAATATTAATATATATTTTTATAATTTGTATAAAAATATTATATTTTATATTTTTAAGTTTGCAAAAATGGCAATATATACCTTTGGTTTCTAAACTTTTACAAGTTTAGTCCTTATATATAATGTATATATAATTTAAACCTTTATCTTTAAAATTTGGCAAGAATAGCCCTTGGAGTTATAACTTTAATATAATTACAGAAATGGCCCTTGTAGTTAATATTTTCCAAAAGTTACAATATCATACCCTTGATGGAAATTAATTTGCAAAACAGTCTAAATTCAGGCCAGCTATTTTTTAGGATTTCAAAAGAGATTTGTAGGTTATAGCTTATTATAATAAGCTAAAATAAGTTAGGATAAACAGCTTTTACAAGCTTATAGCTTATGAAAAGGGTTTACGAGTTTAAAATGACAAAATGGGTCGTTTAGGTTTGAAAAATTAATCCAACGTGTTTAAGCTTTTAAGACTTGATAAAAAGTTTATAGAAATGATAAATAAGCTTATAGGAATAGCTTATAACAACAACTTATGAGATTAGCTTGTAGATTTCACAAAAATGGCTAATTAGGGTTTCTAGGGCTTGTTTGGTTTTAGAAATTAAGAACACGCATGGTTTTGAGCTTAAAGCTTTTAACAAGGGTTTAGACATGATCTATGAAAACTTAATAAGTTTCATACAAAAATTTTAGCTTATTTGAACAAGAATTAGGCTTACAACTTTGAAGATGGGTTAAAATGGGGTTTTTATGTTCGCACGCCTAGGAAACAACCTCGTGGCTCTTTCTTCTTGATTTCTTTGCTTCACTTCTGGTCTTGTGGCTTATCTTGATCTTTCTTGGTTGTTCTTAAGACTCCATTGTTGTTTATGTTTGAGTTTGAGGTGTGAGATTGAATGGTAAAGGTTCGGTATTTTTAGCTCTTAATATTTTCCTTGGAGGCCAAGTTAGCAAGAGTAAGGACCAAGGTGTGATGACTAAGGGCTGCTAGGGATGACAAGAAGAGCTAGTGTGTGAGTGTTGAGAGCTAGAAGACTAGCTAAGCAAGGTGGAGGGGTTTTGGGGGGGATTCAGCTAGAATGGAGTGACAAAGTGGTGATGTAGCAAGCTTGGTAGCCAAGAGTTGAGAGGGAGGTACTTTTAAGCAGCTTAGGGCTATAGTAGCTTAGTCATAGAGGTGTTAGGATACTTGGTTGGGTTTAAAATGGGTAGAAATAGAGGGAAAAGGGTATCGGGTTGTGAGGTCTGAATTTCAGGATCAAATAAGCAATATAGTGATAATCTAGAGAGAGAAAGTCGAGAGAGAAAGAGGGAGGAGGAGGATTAGAGAAAGTTAGAATGAGAATTAAAGATAACACCCTAGAGGACACACCTCATTAAATTGAGGTGGTGTGGGTATTTATACCCTTTTACACTTATGAGCATTAAGGCCCTTGACTTTTAGACTTTTTACATTTAGCCCCTTGTCTTTTAGGACTTTTCTATTTAGCGAGCCTTGTGACTTTATTTTGTCACAAAGGCCTTTCACTTTACCTTTATTTAACATAATATTATTTCTTTATTTATTACAAGACTTTTATCTCAATAAGATCGTCACTTTTATCATTCCTAACAATCTTCCCCCAAGGGACGATCATTGAGATCTCTCTTTGATCTCACTAATGATCATCATTTTTCTATTCGTAACAATCTCCCCCTAAAGGATGATTATTGAGATCTCTCTTGTGACCTTGATCTTTAAACTTTAATGCTCGTTTGTCTTGAATCTTGTTGTGTAATAGTGGTCTAGTTCCAATCATGCTTTAGAGATCTTGATCATGATCTTTCCATTTTCCTTTTTGACTTTGCCTTTGAGATCTTTTCATATCATCATTCTTTACTGTGAATCCATCTTGATTTGTCTTATAAAGCTTCTGACCAACATACTCATACTTTCTTGACAGCTTACAATCTTCCTCATGTAGAACTTTAATCTTGATCAACAACTTGATGATTTGAGGAAGTTCTTTGATTTATCAGAGTTGCGGAAGTGTATTTTGAACTTTGAGTATGAGATATAAAGGAATGAATATGACGGTGTTCATGCTTTTGAAAGGTAGAGATGTTGTTGATGTTGTTGTTCATAAATGTATCTCCCTGAGTTGACTTCCCCTCAGTTCATACCACATGACTACAATCAGTTCAGCTGCTTCCCCCCAAACGAACAACCATTTGAATGCACATACTTCACACAAACAACCTATAGAAGATAGAAACTATAACCTCCAAGTCAATTAAGTCCCGGATGTTGTATACACCAAAGTCAATTAAATCTCGAATGTACATATTTCTACCCCCTAATTGTTGCGCTCTATCAAAATATTCAGCTAGAACACTTCTCTTCCCCCTGATTATGTTTGATGGCCATCAAACATAATCATAATCTTGTTACGCCTGAATAGTTGATAAAGAAGTCATGTGTGAAGTACGGTCTAAGCATGAGAGTCAACTACTATCTTTAATTCCAACAATCTCCCCTCATCAATATTGTGACATCATAAGTAACCTTGGTAATCCAACACTTCACTTGAATAAAACAAGGAAATGTTGTTTATGTTTTTCGAAAACAAATTCCAAAAGAACACGATAACTTCTAGATCACTTAGATTACTAGTTAACACTAATTGAATCATTAAACAATCATTTTCAAATTAGTGACCTACGTTCAGCGTTGGCTTAATGTTAGCACTGGTAGGATTTCCATTCAATCATTGTGAAATACTTAATTTAAGTATCACTCTTGAATGTTTCGGCAATGTCACTAAGACATGCACTGTCACATAGACATATAAGCGACTCTTGTACTTTTTGTATCTTTGATGTTTAATACAAATGTACTTTTGTGTCCTATGTGAGATTTATGATTTGATCTCATTTGGCTCTAGACTCAATAAGTGTGTTTTGGTTTTTGTGATCGGAGGCTGGAGCAGACTGTCACTTTTTCAATATCAACAATCTTGGAGTGAGATGTCAATAGATTATTCTAGGAAGGGTTGTGTATTGCATCACTGGGTCCATGATGTCTTTCTTCAATACCAAATATCATCTTTGTGATATTCGATAGATTATGTATTGACC
>BQNB010166168.1:0-14141 GCA_026074375.1 Tanacetum coccineum | reverse complement strand
GAGTACTATTCATCAGGTACTATTCATCGCAGTTACTATTCATCAAATTTTTTTTGAGTTATTGTTCATGGCATCGGACAACAGTGATCAAGACGCGAGATACGCACTATCTAAACTCTTGCAAATGGGTACAGTGGTCGAATATGAGAGTGAGTTTGTGGTACTTGCAAATCGAGTAACGAGAATCTCTGAATCTTTACTTACATCATTTTATATCTCTGGACTTAAGCTGACGTTACAAATAGATCTGTTGAGGGCAAGGCTTAAAACTTTAGGAGAAGCCTTTGCCTTAGCCCGGATCACTGAAGCCCGTTTTGAGGACGAGAGGGCTACCATAGTCATCGCCAAACCAAACGACCTCAACATAGCGGTACAAGTACAAGATATTGAGGAATCAACTCCCCATACGTTAGACAAGGTAGAAGCTGTGTCAACAAGTATGGTTGCTACCTATGAAAAACACGGGTATCAAGATGGGTTTTGTATGGTTGCTACATATGAAGAACAGGAGTGTCAAGATGAATTAAAACTTGTTACAACCAGATCTTCTGCTGGGAAAAAGGGTGATCTTTGCGCCATTACCTCCAAGGGAGGCCCACCAGATACTAGTGAGAAAGAGCTTGTTGTTTTGAAGTCCCCATTAGAGCAAAAGTCAATGTTCAGGCGTCAAGAGAGAATGTTGAGACGACAAGAGCAACAACGATTAGCGAAGGATGCTAAAATTCAAAAAATAATTTGGGATCCTGGAATCAAGAGTATACAAGACAACACCTTGAGGTCAAGGTGGTTTTGAAGGAGTGAGGAATGATACGCCTGTGGATAAGCACAAGGACTTCTTTATGGGTTGGGAAACGTTTAGGATAACTATTTGTTATGTTTAGGATAAGTCTTGTGTTTATGTGAGTTATCACATAACTAGTATTTAAGGTTTTGTTTCATTAATGAAAAGTAATCAATTAAAGTTAAAGAATAAAATATCTCTCAATCTTCTCTCTATTTTCTGACGGAGCCAGCACACGCTTGAAGTGGTGCCCTATCCCGATACAACCCAAACCGGGTCGTATCAAATAAGGTGTAACATATACTCTTGGCTGTTTATGCATCTTATAACCTAACAAGTTGACATCGAAATTTGACTCCTTCACTTCTAATTCATCCTAACCTTTTGTACAATATTAATTTGACCACCATTGTTTTTACCTTCTGATAAAAGGCTTTCGCCATCTCTTACTAACCTATATATCCGGTCATATGTAGTCATGCATTAATGAAATATGTGGTTGCAAATATGATCGGTTGTGTTTGTTGAATTATGTGTGGAAACAAGACATTTGGCTAAGAATTCTCATGAAGTTCTTTACTTGTTTTATGATGCTTTAAGTTTAACAAATCGGTTTTTAATTAAAAAGAAAACTTTATATTTGGATTTTACTTTTTTGTGTGGTTGAGAAAGTGATAGAGTGTTAATCGGAGAAAGCAGTCAGATAAATTAGAAAAGATTGCATAGAATGATATCGCATCTATGCGACATGCACATGTGTAAATTATCAAGTTTTTTAGGTTAAAATGACATCAAGCAAAAAATATTAAATTTTGTAGGGTATTGTGGTATTTTTAGGATTCATCGTGATATATTTTGCTATTAGGTAGATTTAACCCTTTCGTTGCGAGTGTTATTATGCTTTTCTTACACTAGGCGAGTATTTGTGCCAACGAGATTTTATAACGGCAAATAGTTATAGTTGTCATACTGTGGTTAAGTGTTTTAGGTAAAGTATATGCATCCAACATAAAATAAAAGAAAATTAATTTTAAAAAGTTGTAAAATACACAAATGTCCCATCTTTGTTAAGAGATTGTGTAACAACATTATCAACCTTATGCATCTTATTCATCATACATATAAACTCAAAAGTCGAAACATACTATATAGTCTTTAGCCTCACCTTAGAGTCGGCGATATTGCCAAGAATTCCCACAAAGATCCTGAGACGTTTCATGTTTGTTTATGAATGTTGGAAATCATCTCAACATGTCAGTTTGATACGTTATTTATAATGCGATTACATCTAGAAACCTTAATGGACTCAAACTCGCAATGACCACATTTATCCTCTAATTGAAAACGGCTTTTGATCTAGTGGTCAATGCGTCTTTGTGGTAACGATAAGTTTTCTTGTCTTTTAAGACACATGTTTTTATAAAAAAGCGTCATTAAATATCAAAATTTTGATCTTTTGCTCACATGTTTTAAAAAGTATCATTAGAGTTAAACTTAATGATAATTTTTTGTGTTATTGAACCACGGTCGCTATTCACTAAAAGTTAATTTTCATGTAGTTACTCTTTGTTGTAGTCATCCGCATAACCAATATTTTGAAAACCGGGTCTCTAATCGACCCGGTCGAGTCATCAGGTCAACCGGTTCGACCACCGAGTCAACCCGGTTTTAAAAAAATATAAAAATATAAAAATATGCAATAATACAAAAAATGTATATATAAATCATGTATATACCTATATTGAGCCAAAAAATCAATAATAACAAATATAACATGTAACAAATAAAATTACGTCACACACACACACTCCCATTGCTATATATATAGAAAACTTGCTTTATTTGTAAAAAACATTAAAAAACTAAAACATGCCCGTGTCTTGAGAACCGGGTTACTTCAAACCCTAAGGGGCTAACCGGGTTTCGAAAATATAAAACTCGGTTTAATTTGACCCTTTTTTTCGAACGGAACCGGTTGACCCGGCCAGGTCGGATCGGTTTTTGAAACATTGCGTGTAACACTCTTTCTTTAACATTTGTAAAAAAAAACTCTACCTTCTTTTTGTTAGACGAGTCATTGGCCCAAGCCCTTGTGATCCACTAGATTTAGGGTTTTGATTAGGTTGTTTATTATCAAAACTATGTATTTAGTATAAATACATATGTTACCTCATATGTAAGACATTCAATCAATAAAACCCTTTTAACACTTTTATTCTAATTACCGTTTGAAAAAAAATTGTTATATGTAAAACTAAAATACGAATTTCCATGGTATCAATGATTAAATACATGTTAAAGATTTTTAAAAACAGATACGAAATATATATTAAAAATTGTCAATATATCAACTTTCAGGTTCTAACAAACGAGGTTCGTAATTTGCGCGTTGTCGCGGAGCGCGCGAGACTATAGTCGTTGGGACTCATCTTGCAACGAACCGATAACCTCAAAGATTATTTCCGTATATAGTTAAAAAAATATATATTAAACTTCAACATTTTTTTATAAAAACGTACGAACGTCAAAAGCATTGCAATATTTGGCTCATTTTGTTCTCAATTCAACTATCTTTTTAGTAATATTTTTTTTTCCAGAATGAATGGATAGATATGCACTTCATATTTGATAATTAAAGTTTGTTAAATAAAAAGGTTATAAATAATTAAAATTTCTAAGTTGGTAATGTAACTTTTAGCATATTTGAAGGTGCGTTTTGAAAAAAAAAAAAATTTTTTTTACATCGTAACACTCATGCACACGGCTTTTATATATATATGGTATTACTTAATTAGATTATACAAAAAACTTAACCCTAGTTTCCATACATAATCCTATCTCTCCTTATATATACCGAAGAGAAGGGTTTACGTAAAACGCAACCACAAATCTAAAACCGATCGAACCTCTTTACTCATACGTTTGCAACACAAAGCAGAAGAAGATGAAACCTCGCATGCTTTTGTCTCCTTCATGGAAAAAGTCGTTTTTATGTGGCAAAGAAAAGCCTAATGTGGAGCTTCTGCGTGAGATAATAGAGTCGGATATATTCCCAAGACTTCCTGCTGAGTCCCTAGGTCGATGCATGTGTGTTTGCAAACAATGGAAATCGCACATATCGACGTCTGAGTTTATTAGGAAGCACATAAACAACGAATCTCTAAACCGTAAAGTTCTTGAAATCGACTATTCATCCCAAACCTTCACTACTCGTGATTTAGATGATCTTAACAACCACGATTCAACTATCGTCCGTTCAATCCCGTTTTTCGATGAAGCACAAGAGGTGTTACTTTTAGCAAGCTTGGACGGATTGGTATTTGTAAAATTATTAAACACTTGTGAGTATGCGTTTTGGAATCCATTGACGGGTGCCTACAAAAAGTTGTCAAACTCTCCAAAACAACTCTACTTGCCCTTTGATGCTTTCGGTCTCTATTTCGACTCAAAGGAGAAGGACTATAAGGTTCTACAATTATCTTGTGTCGGCAGCGGTTCCTTTAAAGCTGTTATATATTCCCAAAGACTTAATTCAACTAAAGAAATTCAATGGTTAGGAGGAGATGACCAACGACTCTCCTCCTCGTTTTGGTCAACCCCGATTTACTTCGGTGAAAGTCTTTACTTCATTGGGAAGAGTAGCAGTGTTGCTTATCGTGATAAATTTTGGATTATTGTTTTTGATGTGAAGTCGGAAAATATTAGGGAGATACGCTTCCCTCTTCTTAACCAGGAAAACCCATATTACTATGAGAGTTTAATGGTTATCAAAGGTTGCATTCACCTTTTTGTTACTAGAGCTAGGTGTATGAAGGAGGGCGGTGAATTGTGGAGGATGGATGATGACAGCGAAAATTGGACAAAGGTCAAGGATTTTCCACCGGCAAGGAATCATCCATGGACGTATGACGACGAGAAAATACACATGGAAGACTTGGCACTAAAGTTTAACTCTGGCGAACCTAGGAGGAAAATTTTATACGTTGAGACACTTGTGTCACCAAGTTGCTAATTGTGAAGTACTAATATTTTATCCATCTTTTATCTATAATGTACTTCAGACTTCTCTTAGTTATGTTACTTCTCACATTTTGTCCTTGTTACCTCACTCAATGTAGACATATATTCCTGTTTATTTTATCATGCAACTGTACAAAAATTTGTTTGCATTTTGTTACACTACTACAAAAAAGGGCTAGGGACATAGAGCCCTGTTGAAAAAGGGCATAAACCTTCCAGCCATGAAATCAAATTCCTTTAGACAAAAGACGAACAGTGTGTATTGATTCAGATAAAAGACATTGACTAATAATATTACAACTTACTTTCTATCGATACATTGGGATTAATCTTGCGACTACTTTTGCAAACAACACATTTGAAAAAGCTATAAGGTAAGTTAATCAACTACTTGAATGAAAATGAAAGTGAATAATAATACACCATTGTGTTGCTGTGAAGTCTTGTTATTATGCATTGCCGCCTTTGAGTAGCCTGACCAATGGAGATGGAGTTTGATGAAGTTGCAGGCACACGATAGAATCGCTCGTTGGAATTCGGACATTGGGGACCCACCAACGCCGTCCAGCAATGACAACTAACAATAGAACCCCAAAGCTATGAACATAACACTTCTCCGAAAGATCCCCACCACATGAATACTCAGGAACAACATAACAAACAAACAGTTCCCCTCATAGTTGGTGTGCTGCTACTTATACTCCCACTTTTGGGTATATCACCGCTCACATAATCATGATTATTGTGTCGCGCCCGCCAAAGCTCACCACTAAATCCATCCAACCACCAATCAACGCTACCCCTGCTCGTACTCCTACTCCTCTTCTTCTTTCTATCATCGACATACATCTCATCATATTTTTGCCACCAATGATTATTATTAAGATTATGAGTACTCGATTCTCTCCCTTGCTTCTTCTTTTTCTTTCTCACAAGTTCGTCAGAATACTCTTCCTTCCACCATTCCCTAGCGGGCCTTCTTTTTGGTTCCTTCACATTCTTTTCCTCATCCAACGACATCCACCAATCCAACCGCTTTTCACTCTTCTTCTTCTCCGATTTCCCTGTCTGGACCGCACTAGACGAAGCATCAGCCGTAATCCACTCACTCTTGGGCCTCTGCTTAATCTCACTCCCAATACACTCCATCACATAATCCTTCACTCTCCCAGAACATCCCGTTATCTTGCTTCTACCATCAATCCTTCCCAGACACACTCTTTTTCCTCCTCCCACCTCTCTTCACACTCCCACTCTCCACGCTCATCGCGTCAACATTCCCCAAACTCACTTCCCTCGCTCCCATCCGCGGCAACTACGTAAACGCTTCAGGAGACGTTTTCGCAATAAGCGCAGTAACGAAACTCTCAGGAGAATGATCAGGGACACCGCTAAACTCCTCACACACTGTTGTAGTAGCCAAGCTCAGTCTCCTCAAAAACAGATCCATTATCCTCAACCACCATCTTCTTCCCTTCCTCAATCTTACTATAATTTCAATGAAATATATCTGTAACATACGATCCATCTTTCCATTTGTCGAAGCAACTGAATTGAAACCCATAGCATGAATTGAAACCCAATGAAACTATTGTTGTCAACTAGTAAGTTGTTACGTATAATAGCTAGAAGTAAACATTGGAGGATAAAAGATATACCTGGAGGCCAAGTTTGTCAGATTGAGTGGTCATATTAGATAGACTTTGGATATATGTAACGAGGCCAATATTCCAAGGCTCATCAGCGTACGGCTATAGAACAAACATGAAAGATCTGTTAATTCAAGTATATAACCAAGTGACCATATACCTGATGGACGACCACATTATGTTTTCATCTGCCATCCGTTTCGTTGACTATGAATGCCTCAAGAGACATGTAACTCAGTGTACCCACCTGCACTCCAAATTTCAAAACTACAGATAGCGAGAATGAAACGGGTGAAAAACAGGTCCAAAAAAGATTATTTCATTATGGTCAGGTGGACCCCGAAACACCATCTTGTTTTATTAATAATGTGTGTTAAAATGAATACTAAACTTACATTATATCACTAATCGTATAGAAGTTTAAACAAAACATTTACGAGATTGTAAGCATAACTTTTCCATTACTCGTATATCACTAATCAGTGTGCATTGCTATTCTATATATATGGCCAAAACCCACGGAAATCACAAGCAACTCACCTAATCACGAGCATATTTGGGGTCCAGGCCCAACAACAAGCATTCCTCATCTCTAATTCGCTTTAGCACACTCAGAACCTGGGAAAAAAAGTTGATACTCACTACCAAAGAGAATGCACAGATTCAATAGATAAAAATTGGACTTAAGAAGCAGACCACCAGCTGTCTCTTCAAGGAACTCTGTCCAAATTTTCCATTCCGGAAAGAAGCTATAGGTTGCTAAATAGCTTTTACCTAGATTATCATATATCTTAGTAAGATATGTGACACCCAAATATTTGTCTTATATAATAGTAAGAGCTTACCAATGTTGCAAAACCCTGGTTGAGCCATAGATAATGTTACTAAGTTTCCAAACCATTGGTGCCCAACTTCATGTGTTACAACAATAGAAAGCTGACATGAAAAGAAGGTCGATCAGATAAAAATGATAAGAGAATTAATGTCTTGACCATATCGCAGAATATAGACATGTCCTACTCTTTGTGTGTTTGCTGCTGCTGAATGCAAATCATCATGGAGCAGCTCAGCTTCACGATTAGGTGATCAACCCATAATTTTCCATGGCCCCACCCGAGAAATCAGGAACAGCTACCATATCTAGCTTGGGAAGTGTGTAAGGCATCGAGAAATATCTAAAAAAAAATCAAAAAACAACAACCGGTAGTTCTCAGTTCGACTACTATTTATTTATTTTTATAAAACACTCTTACTAGTAACAACATATGTACGGAGTAGTATGTATTAGAGTTACTCACTTTATATATAGTTCTATTGACTTGACTGACATACTTGATGCTAACTTGCCCTTCTCGCTCTTACCAACAGGACAGTATGCACGAACCTTTATGCCTGCAGGATGAGTTGCACGAAAGTGAGGAAAAGCTACTAAATATATAGTTATGCAGGTCTTTTTATAACTTTTCCCAAAAATACCATTCTCCATTATAAATAGTCAAAAATCAATATATATTTTTTTGCAGGTCATTATGTTCCTCAGTTAGCCAAGCAAATCCATGATCAGTACAGTATTTACACACCTAGAACATCTGGTAATTATACTTCTAAAAAGATTCAAGAACAGTCTTGTGCGTAGAAGAACTTCGGGCTATGATCCTTGCATTGAAAGGAATGCAGAAAAGTATTATAACTGACCTGATGTGCAACATGTAATGCACGCAAATTACACTGGGATTCCGTATAAGTGGACTGCTTGCAGGTTGATTCTTTATATTGTTTATGAAGTGAAATATGATGGATGTTAATGATTTTATTTCTTAATTCTTTTTGCAGTGATGAACTTTTAGAAAATTAGAAGGATTCTGAGTTTTCGATGCTACCAACTTACAAAGAATTAATCGCTGCTGGTTATAAAATATGGGTGTTTAGGTAAGCTGCTGAACTCGAATGCTTTGGTTAATTATTAGAGATGACAATTATGACCCGTTTACTGGGTTAATATACAACTTCCTAAATTGTTTTATTTAAGATTAAGATTACTAATGTTATTGTTTTTTTGTAATCATGCTTACCACATTAACTATACACACTTTGTTAAGAAGAAATGCTTTAGGGTCCAACCAACCCATCCCGTTTCCACCGAGTACTAAAAAATAACCCGCTTTGACCTTTAAATATCTCTTAACTGTATGTTGCAACGCAGCGATGACACAGATTCAGTTGTACCAGTTACCTCAACAAGGTTTTCACTTAGCCATCTTAATCTGACGGTTAATACCCATGGTACATAAAAGGCCAGGTATATAAAATCTTGATATTTAAAGTCTTATTTTCTAACCGAAGAGACAAAATACAATATTTGGTGTTAATAACAGGTAGGAGGATGGAGTGAAGTATATAATGGACTAACCTTTGCAACGGTGAGGGGAGCCGGTCATGAAGTCCCTTTGTTGCAGCCTCAACGAGGGTTTCTTCTATTTCAATCGTTCTTGGCTGGCAAAAGTTTACCAAGATCACGAGTATCATACTAAAGATTTAAAAGGAATACGATCAACCCACAGAAAAAGATTGTGGGTTAGTAAGAATAGGTATGACTGATTCAGAAAAATGTACATGAATATCGTTGTGGTGATAAGATTCAATGGATTCCTGGTTATTATGACACATCAGGTTGTTTTTGTGGTTTTTAATAGAAAGGCAGGGAACATTTCTTTCAACTAAACACACCGTCGCTGTTTTTTGTGGTTTTTAATTGGTTTCTCTCAATTCAGGTTGTGATTTGTGTTGTCTAATAAATACTTATTAAAATCGACTACGACCTCCACTCGTCTAAGTGTATCATAAAATCTAATTGTTAGTTTCGTTAGTAAGCTATAAATACTTATCAAAACTGGCCCATTAAGTAAGAACAAGTTTGTCGTTTTATGAGCAAATCCATAGTATACCTCGCATGTCAGGATGTAAGTAGAGTGTCTCTTATGTAAGAAAGTATTTAAAAGACATTTAGATTCCTCATTTAAGGTGCATTACAAAGCAGATATGCATCGTTGGATCGTCAACATTTATTGAAACTTGGCCCATTAAAATCCACATGTTCCTCTATGGCTAGCTCGACATATCTAATCAAGAAATTACTTAAAGCACAAGCAATAAGATAAATACTCAATCTTAGGATACCAAGTAGTAGCAAACAAAATCCACGGAAGGCATAAACCGCATATAGAATTTGCGTTTGCACCCAATATGAAAATACATACAACACTGTACCTACATCTATATGTGAGTTCTATCATCTCCATACATACTTGTATGACTAACAACAGCCTAACATACATACGCTGAAATAACACTAGTAACCTGAACTCGTGGATTATGAAAGTCGTCCATGGCACCAGCTAGAGCTGGCAACACTCTTTGGTGAAACTGAAGTTGCAAGTCTGGACCTAAATCTGTTGCCAATTGGCCGATTGCATTAGTGGGTGAGGATCTTGGAACGAATTCAAAACCATGGACACCACTTGTTCCAAAAAATTTATCATCACCGACGTCATCACAATCATCCATAAAACACAACCACATAGAACAATATGCAGCTAAATTGTTTTAGCTAATCAAACTCGACTAAAATCACAACAATATTTATAGTACCTTTGAGCATCCCTCGGCTATTTGTGCAAGAGCAATAAGTGCAGCATGATGTTTCTGCCACTCAGGAGCAGCCAAATAAGCCGGCAACTGCTCAGACGCAACAGGAACAATCGTATTCCCACCTAACGCAATAAACACTATAATTACTCGACTCCCCCGCAGCCTCATCCTCATTCTCTGGTGTATGCCACGCAGCTTCATCCTCAATATCCAACAACATCTTCATCAAAATCCCAAACAACCTAGTAATAAACTGCGGCAGCTTCCTCATCATCCCAGGTGCTCGCTCCCTAGCCTCGGCCAACGTAATCACAAACTCAATCGCCAAATGCCTCGTCCCCTCCTCCAAACTCTCGGCCTCCACAATCTTCTGCAACATACTCCCAACCACCTCCACCAACTGCCTCCTAAAAAACCTCGGCTCACCCCTAAACACTGAACAAAATTCACAACTCCACTTAAAGCCGCAATCCTCACATCCACACTCCCACTCCCTAAACACCCCGTGCAAATTCGCGCTATAAACTGCGCCAATTGCGCAAATATCAACTGAAGCAACAAATCCTCACTCAAACATAAACGGCAAGAGCTCGTCCCACTCGTTTCGCACTAACCGTATCACACAGTTTCTTCAATATACTACTTTTTTAACTTTTTCTTTACTTATATAGTAAAACCTTAATTAAAACTGATTTGATTGAGTGTTTAGTGTTAGGGGATAGCTTCTCGTTCCAGATGAGTAAGTCGAGCTGCTTGCGTAACAGGATAGCTGCTGACATGGCGCGTGACTCCACGCGCTGAGAGTGGTGTAACACGTGGCAGAGCTTGGAGAAGAGTTTGTTTGTTTGTTTGTTTGGAGAGGCTGAATAACGTTTCGGCTTCGGAGCGTTGGTCGTTGGAGGAGGTTTCGGATCCATCGTGGTGGTTTGACCGTTGACCGGTGAGAGGTTTGGGGCGGATGGGATGATTGAGGGGATGATGGGAGTGGGTGTAAAGTGTAATAAAAAAGAGTTTTTTTTTTTTATTTTTTTTTTTAGTGGAATATTTTTAGACCGGGGCTAAAAAAAAAATTGACCGGGCCTTTTTAACAGTAAATTACTTATTTACCTGAAGGGGGTTGAATAGTTTTTACTTTTTTAGAAAATAAAACTTAGGCTGTGTTTGTTTCATTAAGATGTTTTTGCTCTGAATCTGACTACCACATCTCTTACTGATAAGATTTGGTTATAAAGTCTGAATCTGAATGAAATAATGTTGTTTGTTTTTTTTATTAGTGTCTGAATGATTTTGATTGCACTTTTTAAAGTATATTACGCAATACATTTTTTTATATTAAAATACGCAATATAAAAAATAAAATAAAAATACTCGGCACAAAATAAAAAATATTACAAAAGTACTGATTTATTTAGATCAAAAAAATATACAAGATGAATGATTATTACAAACGTGATGACACAACTAAACTATTAACACTTGAAGCTTGACGTCTTCATAAGTGTTCTTCACTAAGTTCTTCACTAAAGAGTGGAATGAATTTTTTTTTTTGAACGGCAACTTTATTAAAAAAAACTAGCAAGGAGCTAGAAAGACATTACAAAGAAATAAGATAGGGGTTTTTTAACCAATACTCCCAAGAAAAAACCCTATTACATCTACTAGAACACCATAAAAAGGATCACTTGTTATGGATTATGTAACAAGTATAATGATCAAAGAATATACAAAAGATAAAAGTTGTGTGTAAAAATATTTGTCAAGAGTTATTTGAAATAAAAACTTAAGGTTGCTATTTATAGGCAACACTTTGAAATTCAAATACTGTACCAGACAGATGGTCAGTGCGACCCATGGATCCACCAAAAGCTGGATTCATCCCTTGTTACGGTGGATCCGTAGGAGGAGTTGGGACAGCCTTTGTCATTTTGTGATTAACCTCAAATCTATACAAAATATTGTTTTGTAGTTTATTAGATTCTTTTAGAACAAAATATTTCTTATCACCAATAAGGAAAGATTTTCTAGATTTGGGAAGATTTCAAAAGATATGGAAAGATTGTTTCCACTTATTTTTAATCTTGTTTTGTCTTACGTGATTAATATAACTATCTTATAATTAATCATGTGTTAACTTAAATCATTTGATTAGAAAAGGTTTATGCAAATGATAATATTTATCTTTGATCATTAACTATGTTTAATAACGCCATATTCATACCTTAAGTGATTTGTCGTCGTCAAGTAAACTTTCGACTAAATAACTTGTTTACGTAAACTTTTACGTAGTATGACATTATATTTGTTATTATCAAAACAAGAAGATCATTAAATATAAATATCGTTTTTGCGTGAATATTTGTATTAACAATCTCCCTCTTTTTAATAATGACAAAATATAAACTCATGTGTATTTAAAAGTTACTAAATAAGTATTTAGTGGATGAGTTTACATCTCTCCTCCCTTTTTTGTCGAAGCAAAAAGTGTTGTAGAGGCGTTCCTTGCAAGTCTTGTCTTGACGATTGCTAAGTGTCTTGGATACGAATGCAACGTAAAAAATAAAGACTATATTGCAAGTGCTCCTCCTTGGTGTATGCTCCCCCTCGCTTGAAGGTGTTGAGTCATTTGAGGAGATAGACATTTGATTTTTGAATATGACTTGACTTGACTGACTAACATACTTGATGCTAACTTGCCCTTCTCGCTCTTACCAACAGGACAGTATGCACGAACCTTTATGCCTGCAGGATGAGTTGCACGAAAGTGAGAAAAAGTTACTAAATATAGAGTTATGCAGGTCTTTTTATAAATTTTCCCAAAAATACCATTCTCCATTATAAATAGTCAAAAATCAATATATATTTTTTTGCAGGTCATTATGTTCCTCAGTTAGACAAGCAAATCCATGATCAGTACTATTTACATACCTTCTTGTCACAGAACATCCGGTAATTATACTTCTAAAAAGACTCAAGAAAAGTCTTGTGCGTAGAAGAACTTCGGGCTATGATCCTTGCATTGAAAGGAATGCAGAAAAGTATTATTACCGACCTGATGTGCAACATGCAATGCACGCAAATTACACTGGGATTCCGTATAAGTGGACTGCTTGCAGGTTGATTCTTTATATTGTTTATGAAGTGAAATATGATGGATGTTAATGATTTTATTTCTTAATTCTTTTTGCAGTGATGGACTTTTGGAAAATTGGAAGGATTCCGAGTTTTCAAAGCTACCAACTTACAAAGAATTAATCGCTGCTGGTTATAAAATATGGGTGTTTAGGTAAACTGCTAAACTCGAATGCTTTGGTTAATTATTAGAGATGACAATTATGACCCGTTTAATGGGTTAATATACAACTTCCTAAATTGTTTTATTTAAGATTAAGATTACAAATGCTATTGTTTTTTTGTAATCATGCTTACCACATTAACTATACACACTTTGTTAAGAAGAAATGCTTTAGGGTCCAACCAACCCATCCCGTTTCCACCGAGTACTAAAAAATAACCCGCTTTGACCTTTAAATATCTCTTAACTGTATGTTGCAACGCAGCGGTGACACAGATTCAGTTGTACCAGTTACCTCAACAAGGTTTTCACTTAGCCATCTTAATCTGACGGTTAATACTGAGTGGTACCCATGGTACATAAATGGCCAGGTAATAAAATCTTGATCTTTAAAGTATTATTTTCTTACGAAGATACAAATACTGGAGGGATAATTATTTGGTAGTTACTAACAGGTGTTCAGATTCTGATTATGATTCCAAGATTGAAAGGGCTATTGCTAAAGAAGGTATGCATTTGGTCATAAAAAACTTGTGTTTCTAATTTACTTATACTGTCACGTAAATTCATAAATTTTGAAAGGTTGTTGAGTATTTTTAAAAGCTGCTTCATGATCAAGATGTTGTCTGTTCACATCCTGCGTACCTCATTCTTTATTTGAATTATTCTCTCCATGTAACTTTTGTTTCGTTGTTGTTGTGTAAATGGGTGTTTGGCTACTGCTCCGTCTTGCTCTCTAATGTTATTGTAT
>BQNB010166167.1:0-14141 GCA_026074375.1 Tanacetum coccineum | reverse complement strand
GTTTACCTATTAAACTACGAGCTATATTGAACAGTAAAATACATGGGGTGACCGAGTCTTTTTCTAATATCTAACATCAAGAAAATAACCGAATGCTCAGACACGACCTACACTTGTTATGATGTTATGAAAGACCTCATAAAGGTGTCCAAGCTTCCGCAAGCTCTGATGTCATGTATTCATTCACAAGTGCACAAGATGGCGATCCATTACAAGATGATGTAAGATTATGTTTGGGCGATGATCTCAAGAAAGCTCAAGATCACAGTCAAAGACAAGCGTAAGATGAATCAAAAGATTACTATCCCAAATGTACAAGAGATCAAATGTCTACGAGCTAAAGACTGAAGTGATAAAGTTTGGTATTTTCAGGGGTGACCTCCCTTAGGGGGAGATTGTTAGATATTAGAAAAAGACTCGGTCACCCCGTGTATTTTACTGTTTATTATAGCTCGTAATTTAATAGTTAATAGTACGTTTTTCGGTTTTAAGTCGGGTACGAATACCCGGTATATTGTAAGTACTATATATAGCCTCTTCCTACTTTGGAAGAGGTAAGCTAGTCATAATTTCATTTACAAAGAAAACACTTTCTCTCTCTAGAATATTCTCTCTCAAGTGTTTCTCTCTCTAGAAACTAGCCAGATCCAAGAATCGACCCCGTGTTATGATATAGGATATACCACAACAAGGGCAAGGGTAAGGAAGTTGGTGGACCCTCTGTTAATATGACAGAAGAGGGTAAGAACAAACATAACAAAAAAACAAAGGTAAAAAGCAATCCAATGAGAACAACAGTGGTTTTAGTTCCAACAAGAAACCAAAGTTGGATGTTGGAAATGTGGCAAGACTGGTCACTTTAAGAGGGATTGCCGAAGTGGTAATAAGAAGAACGCAAATGCTGGTGGTTCAGGAAAGGGGTCTAAGGACCATTTCCAAGACCAAGGTCAGAATTTAGTGCAAGTATGGAACAAATTTATTAAATATTATGTTTCATTAATTTTTGAAGCATTTTATGTGCAGGTTGACGCAATTGCGTGGTGGATAGATTTTGGTGCTACAAATCATGTTTGTAAAGATCGTTGTTGGTTTAAGACATACGAACCAGTGAAGACGGATCTGTACTTTACATGGGTGATGACCATTTCGCTCCTGTTCATGGCATAGGAAGCGTAGCATTAGAATTTAGTTCTAGAAAAACTATTACTTTGTTTAATGTGTTGTATGTTCCTAAACTTCATAAGAACTTAGTTTCTGGTCCTGTATTGAAAAAGTGTGGATATAAGCAGGTTTATGAATTCGATAAGTATATCTTATCAAAGTGTGGTGTATTTATAGGATTTGGTTATTATAACAATGGTATGTTTATGTTAAACTTGAATAAAGTTCTGGGTGATTCGGATTCTGTATATATATCTTCTTCTTCTTCTACTGTTGTTAATTCCTCATTATAGCATGCTCGTTTAGGACATGTACACTATAAAAGAATGCTTGAAATGTATAAAGATGATATCATTCCTGGTATTGATGAAAATCCAGAAAAATGTACTACCTGTATGTTAACAAAAATCACTAGGCAACCATTTAAAAGTATAACAAGAAAATCTGTCATACTTGAGTTAATACATAGTGATTTGTGTGATTTTCATGCTACACCATCTTTGGGTAATAAAAAGTATGTCATAACTTTTATAGATGATGCCTCTAGGTTTTGCTATGTTTACTTGCTACATGCAAAGGGTAAAGCCCTAGATGAATTTAGAATTTATAAAACGGAAGTTGAATTGCAACAAAAAGACTTAGTTAAAACCTTACGCACAGATAGAGGTGGTGAATATTATGATCCTGTATTTTTCCAATCTGTAGGAATCATTCATGAAACTACAGCTCCTTATACACCACATCAAAATGGTGTGGCTGAAAGGAAATATAGAGCTCTTAAGGAAATGGTTAACTCCATGTTATCTTACTCGGGTTTGAGTGAGGGGTTCTGGGGAGAAGCCATGTTAACGGCTTGGTATTTGTTAAATAGGGTTCCTAATAAGAGGAACAAGACTACCCCGTATGAACTTTGGTGTAAGAAACGACCCAACTTGTCATATTTGCGAGTTTGGGGTTGTAGGGCCGTAGTAAGGCTTCCAGACCCGAAAAGGAAAACTTTGGGTGAAAAGGGTATTGGTTGCATCTTTGTTGGATATGCTAAGCATTCCAAGGCATATAGGTTTTATGTAATTGAACCTAATGACTCTGTTTCTATAAACTCAATTATAGAATCAAGAGATGCAATATTTAATGAGAACCATTTCTCTTCAATGCCTAGACCAAAGGACATTATACCAAATTTAAAAGAATCTCAAAGGGATGATCATTCTGATGATGTACCAAGTGAGACTCCTGAACCCCGTAGAGGTCATAGAGCTAGGAAAGCTAAATCATATGGTTCTGATTTTCAACTATATTTAGTTGAGGGATCGAGAGATCAAGTTGGATCACAATACTCATATTGCTATAGTTATGAGGAAGATCCGAGAACCTATAATGAAGCTATGCAATCTCGTGATGCTGCTTTCTGGAAAAAAGCAATTGACGATGAGATTGGTTCTATTATGGAAAATAATACATAGGTTTTATTTGATTTACCCCCAGGTTGCAAACCTTTAGGTTGCAAATGGATCTTCAAATGGAAGATCAAAATGTCGATGGAACAATTGACAAATTTAAAGCTTGATTGGTAATCCAATGCTTTAGACAAAAGGAAGGGATTGATTACTTCGATACTTATGCACCAGTTGCTCGTATCACTACTATTAGATTGTTGTTAGCTTTAGCAACTATTCACAATCTAGTGATCCATCAAATGGATGTCAAAACAGCATTCTTGAATGGTGATTTGGATGAAGAAGTGTATATGAAGCAACCGGAAGGATTTGTTATGCCGGGTAATGAGCATAAGGTGTGTAAGCTGGTTAAGTCATTGTATGGGCTAAAATAAGCACCTAAGCAGTGGCATCAAAAGTTTGATGAGGTTTTGTTGTCAAGTGGTTTTCACTTAAACTAATCTGACAAGTGTGTATATAGCAAATTTGATAGCTCCGGTAAAGGTGTTATAATTTGTCTATATGTTGATTTTCGGAACTGATCAAAATCAAGTTGATAAAAATAAGAAGTTTTTGTCATCAAAGTTCTCAATGAATGATATGGGAAAAGTAGACGTTATTCTTAGTATTAAGATTAAACGTGAGAATAAAGGGATTGTAATTACACAATCTCACTATATTGAGAAAATACTCAAGAAATTTAATCGTGAAGATTGTTCTCCGTTGAGTACTCCCATGGATCCGGTAGAAAAGCTTAAGCCAAATACAGGTAAACCTGTGGATCAGCTCGAATACTCAAGAGCTATTGGCTGTTTGATGTATGTCATGACAAGTACTAGACCGGATATTGCTTATGCAGTTGGTAAATTGAGTAGGTTTACTAGTAACCTTAGTAGACAGCATTGGCATCCAATAACAAAAGTATTCAAGTACTTAAAAGGTACTATGAATTATGGTTTATCATATATTGGATATCCTTCGGGGTTAGAAGCTTATTCAGATGCTAGCTGGATAAATCATATTGAAGATTCATCTTCTATAAGTGGATGGGTGTTTCTACTTAGGGGAGGTGCCATTTCATAGGTTTCTAAGAAGCAAACATGCATAACTGGTTCCACTATGAAATCTAAGTTTGTAGCATTGGCTGCTGCTGGTAAAGAAGCAGAATGGCTAAGAAACTTGATACATGAGATTCTAATATGGCCGAAACCAATAGCACCAATTTCTATTCATTGTGATAGTGCTGCCACATTGGCTAAAGCTTATAGTCAAATATTTAATGGCAAGTCTAGAAACTTAGGTGTTAGACATAGTATGATTAGTGAGCTAATCATGAATGGTGTGATTTCTATTGAGTTTGTTCGGTCACAACATAATTTAGCTGACCACTAAACGAAGGGTTTAGCTAAGGACTTAGTGGTTAAGTCAATGATAGGGATGGGATTAAATTCCATCTAAATCTACTATCTATGAGATACCCAATTCCCTTCTATTACAGCGTTAGAAGCTGAATTTAATATGGAAAGCTCATAGTTAGAGATTGGAACACGTGTGTTTATCTTCCCGAGGTATGTGTTCAAACCTGCAAGTAATGGTTAGGTTGAAGTATATCTTCTTAATGGTTCTTTTGAAAAATTTCAAATGCAGGTGCACGACTAAAAGGACCACCTATGTGAACATGAAGTTTTGCTGCTTTAAGAAGCTTGGACTTGGCTTCCTATATGTTCATTAATGGATTAGGATACATGGCTTGTAATAGTGTCAAGTTACGAACAATTGAGTGTTGTAGAAACTTATGTGTATCGTATCTTCAGGTATTCAAATGAGTTGACGGGTTCAATCTTTACGACACATCGATTCTCAAATATTTGGAATGTGTATTATACTAAGATGAAAATCCAATCGCAAGACTGTTAGCCTTATTCTTTGTATAAGTCGAACAAGAATTGTTTGAATTGCATATATCTTTATATATGTTTTAGAAAATCAAGGATTACACTAAAATGGGGGATTTGTTGGTGATTTTAGTGTCATCGACAGCCATTTAGGTAATGATGATTTACTAGAAACTAATGAGATTTCATATCCAACTTGGATACGAGTTAGGGAAATGTAGAGTACACACTTGTTGAACTAATATGAACTCGACCATGATAGAAAAGAGGGGTCAAGGGGCAGAGTCTCTTTTGCTGTATATGTTGGTAGTACTGTTAGCTATAGTTAGTACTGCTAGTGAGTACTTGCTCAACTATAGTTAGTACTGCTAGTTAGTACTGCTAGTGAGTACGGCACCGCTATAGTTAGTACTGCTAGTACTAAGTTACTACTGCTAAGTTGTTAGTGCTGCTAGTACTAAGTTACTACTGCTAAGCAGTTAGTACTGCTAGTGCATTGTTACTACTGCTAGTGTATTAGTTAATGCTGCTAGTACATAGTTAGTGCTGCTCAAGGTTAAGGTTGTTGAGCTTATGATAATCCTGCTAGAAGTTAAAACTACCCAACCAACATAACTGTTGGAGAACAGTTATACAACTGTTGGATATTAACCACTTTTAAGTGTCTCAAACTTCTTTTTTATAAATAGAAGTGATCTGGTCTCAGAATGATATACAAAAAATATACAATTCCTTTATCGTTCTTGATTTGTGGTTCTTGTGCCTAGAACACAAATTTCCTTTCTCTTTGTATTATCCCAATTGAGATTTCGTGCAATCCAGACATCTTATAGGGTCGAAATACTTAATACGGAAAGTGAACAAACACGATACAAAAGAGATATCCAGGATTATCACTCTCACACCCTAAGGCTAACATTTAGAACCGCGATATGCGTCACTATCATGCGTATGTGCTAAATTTTATATATATATATATTATATATTATCACATGTATCGGTTTTGAATATGATTTATGTTAAACTATATGTTAGTGTGTGCGATCCAGTTTTGGTAAAAGCATGTCTCGACAGTGAGTGTGTGTTAGTAAACGGATTGAATATGGTTATCCGTCACATTATCGTACATGTCTTGCAGGTTAATATTAAATTGTTATTACAAAGATTGTGACTCGATTTAAGAATAGATAAAAAGTAAGACCGCGGCGCCAAGATATCAGAAGGTCATTAGGCTCTTTTTTGTTATGTCCTATTTTAGTTTGACATACTCTATTTAATAAGAAAATGGTGTCATAAATTTGTAAAATCTGCAATTTCAACCAATTTGTAAGGCTGTCGTTATAAGTGCTGCAGTGTCCGTGTGGGTGGTGTGTGACCCTCACTCACTGGAAGCCAACTACGGGTGTGTTTGTCAGGTGTGAAAAAAGCCAAAAAAATCCAACAATGGTGAGCCGATTACGCACTCAATATCCGTGCAAGTTAATATTATTTATTTGATTTGTGAGTGTGTGTGTATATTTGTTTGTAGGCTTTGTACAGTTTTCATAGATTATAACTTAGGTACCGGTTTCCGTCATATCCAAAAGTGTTTATTTTCATAAATGATTTAATCGTTCTATTTTTTACAATTTCGTTTCATCTTTAGGAGTAGTACATAGGTGGGCCCATGTGACCCCACCATTTTTTTTTTTTTTCCTTATTTTTCTATATATCCCCTTTTACAATATTAAAAAAATAATAACAAGTTCGACCACTTTCATTGAATTTCATACCACTTTTTTTACGATATCTACTAAAGTTTATAGTTGATTTATTTTATAATGATAATTGCACGGAGATGTAGCTTATTACTTGCCATATTTTATAGTCCTGTGAAGCCATCTATTTTAACATACTTTGAAGATTTTATCTTTTTTTATGATCGTGTGACTAGTTTGTGTGTATTATTTGATCGTGATTTACTTCTTCCCTAGTTAAAAAGGGTATGTAAATCGAAGGGTAAAAATAGTCAAATAGCACACAGAACTAGTCACACGATACACCAAAAATATAAAATTCAAAAATATGCTATCTATCTAGGAAAAACATATACGGCTTCACAGAACTATAAATTATGGAGTTAGGACTATATACATTAGTGTGCTAACATGCATAGGAGTTGGGATATGAAGCATAGGATAGATGGCTTGGTATTCACTTTTACTTTATAATAATAAGATGGCATGGGTTGGTATTCACTTTTACTTTACAACGAGTTAGTCAACCCGCGCTCCGCTGCGGGACGGTTGGTGAGCGTCGTCATTGTTGATGGTGATTGCCGTTGTCATTGTGATATTTCAGTTTTATTTGTAGTCTTTGACACTTTGTCGCGACAATGGTTTTCAACCCGGTCAAGATGCAATTGCAGCTTCAATATTTTGTGTCCAGAAGCAAAAACTAAAGCTTCCAAGTAATGGTGTTTCAGTGTTTTCATAATAAATCTATGGTACATATGTTTTCTCAAACTGAAGTTTCCAAATGATAAAAAACAATTAATTGTTGAAACTTTAATTATGGACTCATATTTTTAATCTCAGCCAACTCTATTGTAATCCTTCATCAAATTTCTGCCAATCCTAACATTTGCTCTATGTCTTTAGATACACATTGATGTCTTATCAGAAAACTCCGAATTTTGAATATATGCTTGAAATGCTAATCACTCTATAGGACCAACTCCGATGTTCTTACATATGTGAATCCGACATTTTGTTCTACATATTTAAGTATAACATATGCAGAAATTTTAATCGGTCTATATGTACAGACATCACGACTTATATGAGCCTTTTACGTAAATGAGTCATCAGAATCCAAATATAACTACCTGAGTATTCAATATGGATAGCATTGAAATGATAGCGTATGCTGAAAATAATGCTTTCACTCGAATTGACACCTTCCAAATCCAGCAGCTGCCTTCCATTTTCTACGGGTTTCTACATCATAAAAAACCAATAATCAACATATACTATAGCAAGAGTATCCAAAAAAATAACCTGGCCTTTTTTCCCCCATAATAACTAAATTCTAGTTTGACCCAACCATTTTCACCCATCACCCAAGCCACCAGGTTTACCATGTTTACGTATAATTAAAAGCTTCCAATCACTTTTTGAATTTAGAGACTAAGAAAAGCACATGAGTGTGGAGTGAATTAGTAAACTGACGTGTACGAAGTCATATAAGTGATCACTTATACCCTGCTCTTTGTGACGGATGTCTTGTTTATCGGAGGTGTAACTAAATCCAGTCAAGTAATCCCAAAAACACCCACTTTCCTTCTCGAGCTGGATAAACTTTTCATCTAGTAAAGGACAAAAATACAACATTCTTAGTCACTTCACAACATATACTATGCAGTCGACATTAAATAGTTAAGTTTTGTAACAGTCACCTGAAGGACCACTATAAGCAATTTTTTTTATCTTGTTTTGTTAATAAGTCACGCTCTTAATTCAGTAACTCATGTTCATTAAAAGGCCATGGTTTATTAATTTGCAAATCACCCCGCATTTCGGAACAAACCTATGTTCTAGTAGAATTGTCGGGCATAAAGTGTTTTACCGTTAGGGTACACACCAAACGAACCAACCTCCGTAAATGCACCTACCGTTAGGGTACACACCAAACGGACCAACCTCCGTAAATGCACCCATGCCTAATGAAAAACATCCAGGCCATGTAATACAATTTAACACACATTGTGTTACTGATTTCCAATTATTAGAAATATATGGTGATGCGGGTTTTATAAGAATTTACCTTCATTAAACCATAAAATCAGTGTCTTCGTATAAGAATTAAAGGTCGCCTCAACAAAGTAGTAGAAGAGCGATCACCCTGATGATTCAGTAACGATTATGTTCCCGGCATACTATTTGAAGTTACCAGCAGTTTCAGGTTGTCCAGGAAGACCAATTTTTAATAGAGATGGCATCTTCGATATTTTTCCTTTGCTTCATTACTGGAGAAACCATCATCCAAGTAACGTTGTTGGATAAAATCTTTGAAAATCAGAATAGGAGCAACAATTGCAACTTATCTGGCACGTCTGAAATTCAACAGAGCCGTACCCTGGTTTAATTGCTCGTAAGATGCTCGAACAGTTTCAGTAGCTGCACATACAAAAATACCATCATAAGTAACATATTTGGTCGTAGTTAACTTTAATTAGTGCAAAAATAGGAGCTAAAGATGAACTAATTAGGTACTTATCAAGCATAAAACAGTGATAAGGCTGATGTATCATATATTCACATCATTCCAGTAACACAATAAATCTAATGATGATTCAATGTCATATGAAAACAAAGATAGGATCATGATATATGTCCACATATTGATGTTTACAAAGACAAAAGGGAAACAAACCTGGATAAAACGACAAAATTGCCTATAAAAAAAGAACAGGTTTTGCGCATACGATGGTCTATCAACGTTTATTGTACTCGAATGAAGGCTCCAGCACTTAACTTTTAATAACAGTAACTAAATTATGTTTTGCATAAATGGCATAAGAGGGTAATAAGGGAAATGTGCAAATTCAGTGACACAATTTTGTATACTCTTTCAAAGTTTTTTCAACACCTAATCTAAAATTTTCACATAAGAAATCCAGTCCACAATTCAGATCATGGTATAGCCTAAAATTATTAAAATAACATCTACCAGAAAGACCATCAAGTATGAAATTTTATGAATGTAAGAAACCAAAGTATCACATCACTTTTGTTATCAAGAAATACAAATGCGCAACTAAAATAAAAACTCAAAGGACAAAAGAACTTACCAACGCAGAGTTCAAGAACCCACCAAACCTCTTATCAGGTGCTCCAAACTCCACATTGTTTTAATCGTCTTCTTCGGTGCCACACTTCTCAACAACAACTCTGAATTATGCTTCTTACTAACACCACTCCCACTCACATCACTCTACATCCCACCAACGCCTTGCATCAGCGTAAACATAACATGCACACCGTCAACCTCCACCTTCTGCACCTGATTCCCACCAACCTTACTCAAAAAATCACTATATGGCAAGAAATAGTAGCAGTTGTAATATTTAACGGCGATGTGCTGACACTGTTTTATTTATCGCCGACACTGTTTTATTTATTTCGAAAAATATGAACTCGTTATTGTGAATTGAAGCTGTAATAGCTTAAACCGTCCTACTTCCCCTTTCCTATTATACGCCTGCAAACCTAAAAATCAATTCGTTAAAAAGGTAAAAGAGATTAGGACGCGGTATCAAAACATAGTTTGGAAAAATATTCACTTCATTCCAAAATAAGTATCCATATATTTCTATTTGAGTTTGTTCCAAAAAGTGGTCCACTTCCAAATTTAGTTACAAAATTTCTCATTCTATCCTTACCAACACCCGATCCCAAGATTGCTTTAACCCATCAGTAGTTCTCACCTTAATGTAGTAAACAGAGTAAAATTGCACATTTCTTTAAGATTATTTTGCAGCTTATGGGCTTATTTAAGTCGGCTTATATACTATAAGCCTATTTTTTAAGGCTTATTTCTCTTTGGACTTGAATAAACCACCTAAGATAAGCATACGGATTCAGGACCAGACCGGACCATACCATACCAAGCTCCGATGAAACAAATTAGACTCTAACTTCATCTAGTTAAATATATTTTTGATAAAGAGAAGTTTATAAGAACGTACAATACACTTGACTAAAAACTAAAGTAAATATGAAATTGAGTTTTGTTACCTGTGGGGTTTCTTTCTGTTTCGCTTGCTAAAATTGCTGTCATGTTGACGTCGTCAAGGATGAAGTCAACCGTTTCTTTTTCGCAAGATGGGTTGAAGTGGAACTGGAATACGTGTTTGTTTCCTTGCTTGTTTGTATCTGAGGTGGGATTCGATGAGGATCAGGCATCTTGAGCTTTTGAACTTGTTGCAATTAGTGAGTACCAAACAATCCCTGAATCATGACATGCCACATTTCTTATCAAGTTTATGAATTTAGCATCAAAATTTGTCAGCTTTAAAGTTATTGCTGTCAAAATACTAACTTCTAAACCCACAAAAATAAAACCAAAAATTTCACATTAAAAATCAGCCTTTATCTACATATATTTCAAAAGAAACACCAATATTTTCAACAAAATCATGAGAATCATAACTTTAAGCATAAAGAACCAAAATATACCATACCCACATCAAATTTAATCATCTAAACCCACAAAAACCCAAAACTTCAAGAAATCATATGCCCTTGACATTGTCAGGTGCAAAACACCAACTTATAAATCACCATAAAAAAACTAAATATCCAATCAAACCAACAAAAGCAACAAACTTTAAGCATTCAAAATCGAATAAGCAACTTGATTAATCAATCCCAAACAAATCTGCAATAATCAAAATAAAACAAATCTGCAGTGAAAATTGAAAAGAAATTCTTAATACGGTGAGTAGTACGGTGATCGAGATGGGTGGTCTAGTGGTCAAAGTGGGAGATTGGTGGCGATGAGAATTTGATATGAATAAAAAAGATGTTTTTGATTTTTTTTTAATGTAATGTGTGAGTGAGACAGTGATAGGAAGATAGTGTGAAAATGTGAACAAAGATAGGATTATATGGTTTGAGTTTTTGTGCTTTCATCTTGATCATCCAAATTGCCATGATGGCAATCTTTGTGACTCGATCTATGGTTAAAAATGTTTCATTTAATAAAAGCATGACATATGTATATAGATCAAGTAAATTGATCGTTCTTGCTATAGTACATGAAAAAGATTGTTTTTTATTTTGCAACATGACATGTACAATAAATATACTAAACGGTGTTTATCGGTTCGGTTAAAAAAACTGGGTCAACCCAAAATACGAATTTGAATTCGAATTCGGTTTGGTTTTCAGGTTGACCCGAATAACCCGAATTACATTATTTATTTTTAAAAAATACATATATATTTAGCAAAAAAAATTCAAGCATAATAAGTATTTTTTTATATTAGAATAAAATTTTATTGATCGTTATATATATATAAATATATAAAATATATATATATATTTATATAAACTCGGTTTTCGGTTCAGACTGGCTAACTCATATCCAACCCGAGAACCGAATTTGTAGTTCGGTTCGGTTTTGGCAAATTCGTTTCGGATATTAGTTTGGTTCGGTTGTTTTCTGTTGGGTTCGGTTTTGGTATTCACGTAAATAGTTACGTTAATAAACATAAATATATAATTAGAAACTAAAAACACATATGAAGACATACTAAGTCATGTCGGAATGTGTAAGTAAGCAGAAACATAAAGACGAAATTTTTTGTGGAAAACCTGTGGGCATTTACACACGTATTTCTCACGAATTTATCAACTTGGTAGGTAATCTGTGACAAATTACCCACGACTTTCCCACGAACATAATCATTTTCTTTTACTTTAGTGATATGGTTACACGTTCAGGCATATACAAGTCCGTATACTTACATACAAAACATCTATTCATACAATGATTGTTATAAACGGACATGCAGAACACACACGTGTAGATATTCATACATATGTAATGATTTGTTACACAAAAGGTTATACTTAAACCAACACGTACACTTGCGATACTCACATAAATAGTTACGTTTATAAACAAACACATATAATATGAAATTAAAAACACATATATAGGCATACTAAGTAGCGTGAGAATGTGTAAGTAGACAGAAACATAAAGACGATATTTTTTGTGGGAAAACTGTGGGTATTCACACACGTATTTCCCACGGATTTATCAACTTGGTAGGTAATCTGTGGGAAATTTCCCACGACTTTCCCACGGACATAATCGTTTTCTTTTACTTCTATGATATGGTTACACGTTCAGGCATATACAAGTCCGTATACTTACATACAAAACATCTATTCATAAAATGATGGTCATAAACGGACATTTCGAAACACACGATATTCATACATATGTAATGATTTGTTACACAAAAGGTTATACCTAAACCAACACGTACACTTGTGATACTCACATAAATAATTACGTTAATAAACAAACACATATAATATGAAACTACAAACACATATGAAGACATACTAAGTAACGTGGGAATGTGTAAGTAGGCAGAATCATAAAGACGATATTTTTGTGTGGGAATTCTGTGGGTATTTACACACGTATTTACCATAGTTAACACCAAAACAACATTTGTGAGAAATCTGTGGGTATTTACACACGTATTTCTCATAGTGACCCATAAATTTCTCGTAGATAAGTTAAATAGTTGCTTTATTAGATAATACCGTGTGAAATGGCAATCTTGGTGGAGGTGAGGGTTTTGGAGGTGATGTGTCGAATCAACAAGAATAGTGTAAATATTGTCGCAAATCTATGAGAAATGTGCGACGGATTTCACACGAAAACTTGGTCAACAATTTAGTGTGTAAATAGTGAAAAATCCGTGGAAAATTTGCGATATATTTCCCACTCAAATTTTGTCAACAATTCGGTGTGTAAGTTGTGGGTATTCCGTGTGAAATTTCACACAAGATTTTTTCCGTGGGTAAAACCAATTTTTGTAGTAGTGATTAAATGAACGTGTAAATTACTATATTTAGACATAATTTACACTTAAATGAATTAAAACATTACGTTAATAAGCAATTAATCCATGCCCTGTGGGCACAGATTAGCAAAACCCATTTGTATTTAGCTATTTAGAATGCTATTTTTGTCGACATGATAAAACGGAGCCATATAATTGACCAATTAGATTGTCTGATTGAAGAATAAATAAGGGTGCGTTTGGTTTGTAGAGGGTTTAAGATATGAATTTGGATTTGGTTTAAGATTTGGATTTAAGGGGTGTTTGGTGTGTTATCATGAATCACAATGGTATTGGATTTGTTATGATGTGGAATAGGAATCAATATGACAAATTTAAATGTTTTGTTTGGTTTATATATTGGTATGACAAATTATAAAGGTGAATAAAAATTAAGAAATAGAATATATCATTAATTAGAGAGAGAAGGTAAAAATCATAAACCCAACCTATGTGATATGGAATGAGTCTATGGGTTTCGTGACAACTATTCATTCCATACAACACCTAAATTTTGTAAACCAAACATTTAATTTTGAGTTGATTCATTGTCTTTCATTCTACCATCCTAAACCAAACGGCCCCTTAGATTTGTATTTGGTTTAAAACTAATCAGAGAAAAAATAAATGATTTATAAAAGGGTTTTTCTAACATGTGTCCCAGGGGCACATGTTAAAAAAAACCCTTTATAAAAATATAATTTATGTTAAAGATTTATAAAAAAACAAGCAAGATTAACCGCGCGTTGCTGCGGGCGTTAATTTTTCGCGCGTTGTTGTGGGGCATTAATTTTTTTTGGGTTTATTTTTTCGGTCTCATGTTTAATAGTTTGTTTTTGTTCTTATATAAAATGACAATCGCGCGTTTTTCTTTTTGCCCAGGCCGATAGAAAGTCGTAAATAGTTAAAGATGAGAGTACTTTCTGTAAAAAAAAAATTCTTATTTTTGGCCAAAAAAGAGGAGGGGGATAATAAAGTTTTTTTTTTTTGGCCGATGAACAATAACCGAGCCCATTGGGC
>BQNB010166166.1:1726-14142 GCA_026074375.1 Tanacetum coccineum | reverse complement strand
TACCTTACTCATCATACTAGCATCCATTAACCACCTCAGCTAGCTAGGACACTAATCAAACCCCTGGGCACCAAGGTGTTTTCACCCCTATAAATAGCCAAAATCCTCCACCATTTCAAACACACCTCAAATTTCATTATACACAAAAATGGAGTCTTAAATCAGACCAAGGAGGATCAAGTGAACTCAGTAAGCTCAAAATAGAAGCCAAGAATCAAGAGAAAGGAACCCTTGAAGTCGTACTAGGCATACAAACCCAAAAACCCCATTTCAACCTAAAATCTTGTCCAATAAGCTTATAATCTGTATTAGAATGTTTATAATACTCTTAAGATCATATATGAACTCTTGTTAAAGCCTTGAATCCTCAAACCCATGTGTTTTTTATTAAAACCCTAAAAATGACCCGTTTTGATTTTCTAGCTAACGAATCTTTTTTCTAAACTTTTGTTACGTTAGAACATCTTATTTTTGCTTATTCTAATAAGCTATAACCTGAAAATATCATTTGGAATCCTAAAATAAGCTTGCATGGCTTTTTGGACTTGATTTGTAAATTATTTCCATGCAAGGGGTATATATCGTAACTTTCTAAAATTTATAACTAGAGGGGCTGAAAATGTCATTATTCCAAAGTTATAACTATAAGGACCTATCTTGCCAAGTTTCAAAGTTTGCCATTTTTGCAAACTTAAAAATATAAAATATAATATTTTTATATAAATTATAAAAATATATATTAATATTATAAGACTCGATTTTATTAAAACCCGACACAATTATCGTTATTAATCAACGATCGACGCATTATAAAACAATTACGTTATATAATTAACGTAACTTATCATCGACTAGCTTTTGAAGAAACTTAAAATCTTATCGTATCACGTTACTAGGGAATTTCATGTGAGGGGTTCCATTTGGGTATTTGTTTTGACGAGTTTGCTGGGTTTACGATTTAAAGTGCCCTGACTCCTCAAACGATACTACATGGCCTCTGGATTATGATAGCCCGAACAGTGATGCAATACTTCCATAAATTAATAAATCAAAGTAATACGTTAAACTTTATGAAGTTTTGAAACATAAACCATCACACTAAGACTTGACATATTACCCCAGGTTGCGTGACGTAGCTGTTACTTTCACTTGATATACTTTTGCTATCAATCAGATTTCCCCTGTTAAGGTGAGTTCATAGCCTCGCATTTAACTCTTTTAAATGTTTCATAAACCCGCGAGGGGGATACATGCTATAAACCATGAATACAAGTGTTTTCTAAATGTATGTTATCCTGATATATTATTGCATCTGTTGTCTAAGTCCCTTTATGCCAAAAGACCCCCACCATCATGGACCATTAATCACTTGCGAGTGAACGCGAATATTGTGGATAGGCCTATCGGGGTTGACGAATCCCGTTTGTGTTAGCCGGATAGGTAACCAAACGCACTATATTTGAAACTCATAGGTATATGGCAATTACCTACACGGGGGCCATTATCATTATATATATCATTATTGATATATACACAAGTCAGTTTGAGTGCCATGAGCTATGAGCTTAGGGCAATAACACTATTTTCCATAATAATTGTACTCATTGCAATTATTACACTTATGGGTGTATAACAACGTAACCCACTATTTATAATGACTTGTATTCAAACTATTTTCCATAATAATTGTACTCATCGCAATTATTACACTTATGGGTGTATAACAACGTAACCCACTGTTATGATAACTTGTATTCAAACTGTTTTCCATAATGATTGTACTCATTGCAATTATTACAAACTATGGGTGTATAACAACGTAACCTACTATTGAACTTGTACTCAACTATTATAACTGAAAACCTATGAATCTCACTCAACCTTTGTGTTGACCCTTTTAGCATGTTTATCTCAGGTAATTGAGCAACTTATGGCACGGAGTGGCACGGACTTGAAGATGGCTAAACTTGTTATCATTCAAACTTTATGTTTCTAGATTTTGGGACCTCCTTTGTAAAACTCTGATATGATATTGAATGATAACTAAATTTTCCAAAACGTCTCTTTATGAGTCATTTTCTATGATTATGTCTGTTGATCCATGAAGCAATACCCCATATTAGCTTCCGCTGCTATATGTCAAAAATGGGGGTGTTATAGTGCATTTATGTATGGCAAGATTGAAGAAGAAGTCTATGTTTGCCAACCTCCAGGGTTTGAAGATCCAGAGTTTCCTAACTGAGTTTATAAGGTAGAAAAGGCATTATATGGTCTACATCAAGCTTTTAGAGCCTGGTATGAGACTTTGTCTACCTATTTATTGGAAAATGGATTTCAAAGAGGGACAATAGATAAGACTTTTTTCATTAAAAAGGTCAAAAGTAATATTCTACTAGTTCAAGTATATGTAGATGATATCATTTTTGGATCTACTAAGAAGGAGTTATGCACTGAGTTTGAGAAATTGATGCACAAGAAGTTCCAGATGAGTTCTATGGGTGAGCTCACTTTCTTCTTAGGATTGCAAGTGAGGCAATAAGAAGATGGGATTTTTATTCACCAAGACAAGTATGTGGATGAAATTTTGAAGAAGTTTGGTTTTTCAAATGTAAGATCAACAAGTACACCCATGGAGACTTCAAAGCCATTGCTCAAGGACGCAGAAGCTGAAGATGTTGATGTTTACTTATATAGATCAATGATTGGATCATTGATGTATCTAACAGCTTCTAGGCCTGATATAATGTTTCCTGTATGTGCTTGTGCAAGATTTCAAGTCACACCTAAAGTTTCACATCTTCATGCTGTGAAAAGAATCTTTAAAGTTACACCTAAAGTTTCACACTCACATGTTGTGAAAAGGATTTTTAGGTATCTAAAAGGCCAACCTAAACTGGGCCTTTGGTATCCTAGAAATTCTCCCTTTGATCTGGTGGCATATTCTGATAGTGACTATGCTGGAGCAAGCTTAGATAGGAAATCAACAACAGGAGGTTGTCAGTTCCTAGGGTGCAGATTGATATCATGGCAGTGCAAGAAGCAAACTGTGGTTGCCACCTCCTCTACTGAAGCTGAATATGTGGCTGCTGCTAGTTGTTGTGGGCAAGTACTCTGGATTCAGAATCAAATGCTGGATTATGGGTATAATTTTATGCACACCATGATTAATATTGACAATAACAGTACTATATGTATTGTTAAGAATCCTGTTTCACATACTAAAACAAAACACATTGAGATTAGATATCATTTTATAAGAGACTGCTATGATAAAAAGTTAATTCAAGTGGTTAAAATCCACACAGATCACAATTTTGCAGACTTACTTACAAAAGCTTTAGATGTTGGAAGGTTTCAGTACTTGGTTGCAAGTATTGGAATGCTAAATCCTTAGAATTTTAATCTCTTTGTGTCTTTGTAATGTTTGTACAGGATTAGTACTGTTAGTTTTGTCAATTAGTACTGCTAAGTATAATTAGTACTGCTAGTTATACTTAAGACTGCTAGTTAAAACTGTTAGTCATAATTAAAACTGTTATGAAGAAAATTCTTTGGATTGTGTTTTCTTGGTTTTGGACTAACACTTGCAGGATAAGCAAAGCAGTATGATTGGATTTGGTGATACCAATTGTGGAGTTTGAAAAGTTGCTGATTAATGATAGAGAGGTCTTAAGGATAACTTGACAAGGGTTAATACTAAGTTTACACCTGAGTTAAGAAGTCTTTTAAAATCTTTTTCTTGAAATCAAACCTATGTCTGCTAGTGAGCCTAATGAAGCATCTGGGCATAGGCTATACTAAAGGAATTGATGGAACGTGTACAAAACTGTCTGGATTGGTAAGGAAAAGAAAAGAGAGATGTGGTGAGTTCAAAAACAGAAATAAGTGTTTCAGTGAGAAAAAGAATTGAGAGATATAGTGAGCTGAAAAACAGAAAGAGAGCTGTGTGATATAAAAACAGAAAGAGTGAATTGGTGAGAAAAAGAATTGAGAGAAATGGTGAGAATAAAAACAGAAAGAGAGCTTGTGAGACTCATGATTTTTGATGGAAATTCTTTTTGAACGACATTAAGGTTAAAACTGGTATCTCCAAAGTTAGTACTGTTGGGCATTACTTAGTACTGCTATGCATTACTTCGTGCTGCTATGCATTACTTCGTGCTGCTATGCATTACTTAGTACTGCTGGACATAACTTAGTACTGCTAGGCTAAATTTTAGTACTGCTAGAAGACCGTTAGTACTGTTTGGGGTATAACAGAATTTCCTTAATTAAATATAGCCGTTGAGATATTTCCGCCAACTACTTCGCTTATAGGTTCCCTTAATTTGGATAATTCTTGATCTTTCTATAAATCCTTCGATTGCTTCAAGATAAGAACAACTTTTATTCAAGTCGGTCAAATCAAAACCTTAAGCGTACCCTATATTATCTCAATTGACTCTACCAGACACTCATACTCTCATAGACGATCATAACCCAGCACACTAATCAACTCTTCCTACTCAACAATGGCAAATTTGGAATTCTGTGACACGCACAACATGGTTGCTTACTTACAAAAGTCTGAAGGAAGTGAAGGTTTTCATCAGATAGTGGATTTTCTAAATACATGTCACATTAAGTATGCTCTCATTGAAAATCCCACTATCTATGTTTCTCTCATAGAACAATTTTGGCAAACTGCTACTGCACGCACACTTGAGAATGGAGACATGGAAATCACTGCTACAATAGATGGGAAAGTCAAGATTGTTTCTGAAGCATCTATTAGAAGACATCTCAAGTTAGAAGATTCTGATGGTATTAGTGATTTGCCCACTACAGAGATTTTTGAGCAACTTGCTCTAATGGGGTATGTGTCCAATTCTGATAAATTAACTTTTCAAAAGGGACATTTCTCCCCTCAGTGGAAATTTTTGATTCATACCATCCTTCACTGTTTAAGTTCCAAGAAAACTGCTTGGGAACAATTTAGTAGCAATATAGCAACTGCTATCATTTGCTTGGCCACAAACAGAACCTTTAATTTTTCCAAATTGATTTTTGATGGCATGGTGAAAAACCTGGAAAGTAAGTCTAAATTTTTGATGTATCCAAGATTTATACAAATCTTTTTGAACAAGCAAAAAAGACTGCTTCTATCTTTTTGAACAAGGAAAGTAACTTGCCAAGGTTACCCATTAAGTCAAATATAGTGCGTTTGGCTACCATAAGCATAGGTATACCAACGGGAGTCGTCACCCCAATAGATCTATTAACAATATTTGCGTTTACTCACAAGTAATTAATGGTTCATGATATGGAAATAGTGGCACTGGAAGGTACTTAGGCAATAATCCACAGTTGCCTTCAATCAACCTCCACAACCAATTATTCACAAGCACTTAGGGATTTTATCAGACAGGAAACTGAAGTTTCTAGCTCTAGTTCTCCTACTAGACCCATGTAGCATATGAGGCTTCATCCTTAGGTGTGGAGGTCAGACATGGTCGGGGCTGCCCAATACTATCTCTAGCATAAATGCAGGACAGGGCAATGGTAACATACATAAGCCCTACCATGCCCCACATTCATTCACTTCTCCCAAGAGTTCACATACTTGAAGTGATGATGCAGATGCAACCCTATGAATTGATGGATAATTGGTTACAAATTGTCAAATAGAGTTGCAGTTTTGAGAATGACTTAACGCTTAGATAAGAAAAACCTATGGTGCTGTATTACCAAACTTATCAAAAAAGGTCAAGACTTTAAGAAAGATAACCTATCAAGTCAAGAAAGTAGAAGAAGAGTTCAATTTGTTGTATTGCATTGATAAGGGAAGAGGATTCTTTCAATCAGAGGAGGAAATTGCTTAAAAATTGATGAAGATCCTTGAATATTTCCTGTGGTACAACAGATGATTATCATGATGCACAGATTTAGGGAGGCAAGAAATAGGAGTATTATTTGGAACCTAATTTTGAAGTTTTACTGCTCCTGAAGAGTTTTACTTGCTTGTGCAGATATTAGTACTGCTAATGTACCAGTTAGTACTGCTGGTGCAGAAGTTAGTATTGCTGCTGAAAGTTTAGTATACATCAGAAGGAGTGCAGCAAAGAGAAAAGACAAGGGTAAAGCTATAATGGACGAATCTGAGCCTACACAGACCAAGACAAAAATACAGCAAGAATAAGAAAGGCTTGGGTTTGAAGAAGCTTAAAGATTATAAGAACAATTTGATTAAAGAAGAGACGGCAAAGGATTGTCTGTTGTTCATGAAGAAGCATGTACTTTCAACCAGAAGAATTAAGATAAACATGCAAAGCTTCAAATTGAAACTGAGATGAAGAGCTAGATCACGGGTTACAAAGCACAAGAAAAGAAAGATACTCTGAAGATGAAAAACAAAATTGCTTGTAAGAGCTTGCTAAATGAAAAGAAAGAGACAATTGCCCAACAAAGAGCTCAACAAAGGAGGAACAGACCTCTCACACAGGCTCAACAAAGGTCTTATATGGGTACTATTATCAGCATAGGGAGTATACTCTACAGCAGTTGAGAGGATACTCTTTTGATGAAATCAAAGTTCTATTTGAAGCAACAGTTGGGAAAGGGGTTAAATACTTTTACTCCAATAGTTTTTTTGTTTTTTTTGAGAGTGCTGATACAGTTTTAAGTTGTAGCTAGAAGGTTAAGAGAAGTGCAGAGAAGACTTGGTGAAGAAAGTTCAAAGAGACAAAAGATAGGAGAAGGATCATAATTAGACTTGAAAATCAAAAGATAAATTTCACATGAAACATGTCTCAAGAACAACTACAATAGTTAATAATCATAGTTCCAAAAGAAGGGGTGAATGTTAAAGCCATACAAACCAAATACCCAATCATTGACTGGGAGGTATACACTAAAGATTCAAGAAAATACTGGAAAGTCATCAGAGTGGGTGATCATACAGAGGTATATCAATTCTTTAAAGATATGCTAAAGAATTTTGACAGAGATTATCTAGTAAAACTTTAGGATTTGGTTATAGAAAGATTCAGTTCAACAGAACCTACTGATGACAAAGAAAGAGCATTATGGGTTGAATTAAAGAGGTTGTTTGAACCTGATACTGATGACCTTTTGGAACTTCAGAGATATATGCATGATCCATTAACATGGAGGTTATATGATACATGTGGTGTTCATCATGTGTCTACAAAGACATGATTGGATATTTTCATGCTGGTTGAGAAAGATTATCCATTGACAAGAGGACTTCCAATGTTGATGGTGGTTAACAAGCTGCAAGTGGATCAACATTCAGAGATGGCAAATGAGCTTTTAAGTAAAATCTTCATACTAGCAAACAGACCAAGGCATTAAAGTGTTTGAAAGAATCCTCTCAGAGTCCAAAGTTTTAATTCAAAGAAATTTGATGATTTGGAGGTAAATCACAAGTTTAGGGGAGGATTGTTGGGAATTAAAAATCTTTACACTTAGTACTGCCAAGAGTAAAAGTTTGTATTGCTTAGATTATAACTACCAGTACTAACTGATTAGCACTGCTAGTGTAAAAGTTAGTACTGCCAGTACTAACTTAATACTGCTGAAGAGAACTTAATACTGCTAAAGACTTAAGACTGCCAAAAGAAGATAATGACTGCATGAAGATAAAGACGTGTGAAGAGATATGTATGGACTTATTCAAAGTGTATATCTTATAAAGTTAGAAATATATGTATATGATTAGAATTATAAAAGATCTTAAGTATCTTTAAAGATTTGTAGTTATCTTGTAAAGGACTCATTGGTGTATAAAAGGAGATCCTTGGTGTATAAAAGGAGATCATAACTTACATTTTGATTTGGACAAACAATGTATCATCTTGATGGGTTATATAGTGTCTATGTTGTCAAAACCCTAACAGGTAGCTTACATGTGCATAATTGGTTATTCACACGATGATGAATTCTATTCGATGAAGAGGAAGTACTCATTGTGACTTATGGATTAGGTTTTGATTATGTTTTGATTTGGGGTTTAGGTTTTGAAAGAGGGAAAATATACCCGTTAGAACTTGGGTTTTGGGTTTATGTTTTGGGTCAAACAAAAAAACCAAGTATATAAAAAAATAGGTGTAGAATATCAATCCCACACACCTTAAGCTACACAAAATAAGTTAAAGAGAGAAATAAGGTTGGAAGGTTTTCTTGAGAGAGAAACAAGGAAATGCTTATGATAGAAATGAAAACCAACACCCTCTTCATATGTGGAGAGGGTATTTATGGTTACAAGGGTTGGATGGGGCATTTAGATCCATCGACTATCCATGGGTCGGATCGCTTCCTTTACTTAATTAATACACATTTAACTATGAGCTATGAACTATATATTTGGAAGTGACCGAGTCTTTTCTCGATTCTTAACAATATCCCCCTAAGGAAGGTCACTCCAATTTACAATAAACTTAATCTTAGCATTCTATGAATGTTTTTAGTCTTTGCTCGTAGTCTTTATTCGTGTTCTTTATCTTATGTGATGTGTATTAAACTTTGATCGTGAGCTTGTTCCAACATGCTTGACTTTATTATGATCTTGAGCTTCTTGAGATCATCAGTCATACATCATCTCTTCATCATCTTGTGATCTTTTACCTTCTTGTGATCTTGTAATTTTTGGATAACACGCTCATACTTAACTTCATCTTAAAAGCTAACGAACAATCTCCCTTGGAATGCATTATCTTGAACACTTTATGACTTTAAGGAAGACATTGAGTATCAGAGTAACAGAAGACTTAAGTAACATGTACTTGAGCTTTCATCATGTCTTTATATTTGTTTGATCGAGTATGAGCATGTGACTATAAATGCGACTCAGCTGGAATGGGGAACCGCCACCTTTGAGTAAACTTGCAATTAATAGGTTAGTAATAAACAGTTTATATGGACGAACATGGCTTTGTCATTCGTCTTGGTTTGGTTGTGATAACCTTTGGTTTCCTGTTTTACAGTATGCATATTGTACTTGTGATTAGGTATATTCAAAGAATCTCCTTGATAGGGTTTCCAGCTCAAAGTATTGGATCCTCTAACGCATGTGCATCAGGTTCATAGTACTTGCTTGTTCTCATTACCAAAACGTCTCAAAGACAGCACAGTAAAAGTGAATCGGTTAGTTACTATCTTGCTGATTAAGTCATTAATTCATACACTAGACCAAATTGATATCCCATGCCCGAAATGCCCCTTTTGAGGCTGCCCATGGACACGAGATCGACCTCTTAAACTATGAAGTTGTTAAAGGTCTAACGAGAAAAACGTTTTGAAAATAAATCGATGTGTTACATAGTAAAAAGTTTTATAACACATCGAGAGTTTTATTTATTAAAATCCAAAAACCGTCAATTCATATACTGAACCAAATCGATATCCAGTTGTCATAAGTTTTATCCGTATAGGATTGCACAAGTTACCTACCGTAGTGTTTGTTTGATGTTAGCACTGGAAGGATTCCCAGCGTCACTATGAATACTTAAAAGTATCACTCTGATGTTCTGGCAAGATCATAAGGATAATGCATAGGACTCTTTATATATATCACTTGTGTTCACAGTATATGAACAACGAGAGTAATCTGGAATATTGTCCTAATGAGATTTATTGATTGAGAAAGTCGATAGAAATGTGTTTAATCTCTATGAGAAATAAAACAAACTTCTTTTGCGAGAAGTATGAGTAGCTAGGGAGGGTTGTGCATTGCATCACGGGGTCCATGATGACTATCTTCAATATCAGCAACCAACTGTGTAATTCTGATAGCATATGTATTAACCCGGTTTCTACCTAAGTATATAGAGGGATTCTTTCTTTACACCCTTTATCCTTACAATTCTTTTTAATTCTTCAACCCCTTTAATGTTAACCAGCACGTCCTCATTATCACCATGTTGGGTTTGTTCCAGTGATAACTCATGCCTTAGCTAACATTTTCCCAATCTCACTTTTACTCCTTTTTATATCATACCTAAGGACTTCTACTCTAACTAGTGGAGTATCCATGGGTAGATCCCTCTGGTTCTGGCTGGATCATGAAACAAATACCAAACCTTAACCACCTTATATCTCCTTGAAACATCATCATTTGGTCGGTCTTTTGGTATTCCCATTCTTGCCATAAAACCATTTGAAAATCGATCAAGGTACTTATGATATAAATCAAAACTTTTGTACCCTGATGGTTTCTCATTTTCAAAATTGCTCCTCCTTCATATGTGCATCGATAATCGAAAGTGTTTTGCACATATAAGGAGGAAGCCATACTTGAGTCACTTAAGATCACATATATTAGCCATATATTTTAATCACATTTTCTCTCCTTATTAAAAATGTCAAATTGTTTGATATTTTAGATATCAATTGATTAAAACAAAGCTGTCGGGGAGAACAATGTTATCTTATTTGCATTTTTATTGGGAACATTTAAGTATCCCCCTCAATTCATGAGGGAAGGATATAGTGTTAAGTACATATTTTGAAAGATTTTGAATTTATTGAAAAATTCATGAAAAATTATACTTAACACATATATACTTATTATTCTATAGTATATATATACATATTCACAAGATAAAGTACGAAACAGAACCTCAATTTAAGCATGACAAAGACTGACAAAGTCAGATTGTCCGTATTCGTAGTTTGCAGTCCATCTTGTTTAGTCTACCACCAACATAACACTCTAAGCTCCTCATAATCCGTCTTTCTAGCAACAGATCAACAATCAACTTCAGCACCTCAGCAGTTCGTTCTTGATCTTTCTCTGGCCACTTTCTTGTTGACATGGCATCATTGTAACCTAACTTAAAGTTATGCAACATGTCATGCAGATTATCACGAACCATCTAGAAAGTACCATCACTAAACTTGTATAACTCATCAACACTCATGAGTCTCTTTTGGTTGTTCTTGTTCAGATAGACAACTCCTCTTGGATTATAGAAGATGGTGTATGGTTTCTTGACTAAGATTCCTTCATATTTAGTCTGTGGCTTAGTGATGTTGAGCTTCTTCTGGTAACTTTCCACTCCAAGCTACACATCTTATACCCTCCTCTAAATGATGATGCTTCTAGTGAATATACGAAGAACATTTACTAGATGAACAATTTCATCACCCGAGAGGTTGTGAATCTTTCGTTGGACATAGAGTAGAAACAAGTCTTCAATATCATTCAAATGAAGTTTGGAGAAATCAGCTTCTCTGAATGAATATTCTTTCAAATATGCTCTTCTTACAACTATCTCTTTCAAGTAACCATATCTAAACTGATTATCTATCGTTAATCTGACAACACTTAGAATCTACAAATATGAGAAGACTTCATGTAGTGACTTGGCTGCATTTCTTGATTTGTTGAATAGCTATCATTTGGGACCCCAGTGAGAGATTCCAAGTGCAGCATCCTTGTCATAAGCCACTTTTGTTGAGCTCCAAAACCTTAAAATCATGTCTTCAATAAATTTTAGATCATACCTTGCAGTTTTTGTCTTTGTTACAGATGTAGCATATTTCCTTTCCTAGTTTCCATTTGTCAGATATTTAAGATCATTATTGAAGAAAAATTCTACAAGAATGGTTATATGACCTGGAGGACCTTGTAAAGGTAGTGATTTGCTCAAGTCATATGGGCATCTGTCACCTTCGGGATTTGTCCAATCTAATCATTTAGAAAAGGCCAAGTAACGCTGCTCCAAGTGGTATTCCAGTTCAATACTACTTCTGCAGGTTCCTTTGAGCAGTTTGAAAACTAGGCCTTCTAAGTCGGCTTTGGTTATTTTATCTTTCTTGAGACGATGCTTAATGAAGTTTGAGAAGTCAATAGTAGATCCCATCAGATCATCAAATTCAACTAGATCTTTTGATGTTTTCTCAAGTTCATGAAACCAATTTTGTTCAGGTCCAACATCAATATTTGGGTCTTTGCTCCATTATGGATGAGGAGTTTCTGGTCTAGGAGGTTTCTTGGACCTGTCTTGACTTAGACCATCATCGTCTTGTGGATGTTCTTCAGTGTTAACCATTTCATCTACAGCTGGTTCTTCATCATCTATTGCCTCTTCTTGATCAAGCTCTTCAATTGTTTCATCTGCTTGCACAGATTTATCAGATTTTAAAGGTTTGGATGGAGTAGTACCTTTCTTAGAAGAAGTAGGCTGATATGTGGTTTTCTTAGAAGAAGGTTCATCAGAATCTTTCTTTTTCTTCTTCTTGAAATCTTTTTTAGCATCTGTAAGAGGGTCTTGATCATGATCATCCCTATGTCTCTTCTTCTGAACAGGTGGTTGATTGAGCTTTTTTTCCATATCATCTTCATCCATACTTAATGATAGTGCAAGAGCATCAAACAAAGCTTTGTGTGCTGGATGCTTGGTGTAAGACCTGGA
>BQNB010166165.1:0-14142 GCA_026074375.1 Tanacetum coccineum | reverse complement strand
AGGTTTTTGAAATTGCTTTGGTTAAAAGCGTTTTTTCTAGAACCCGACGGAAATACTATACTATATTATTATTGATATCCTCTTTATATATTATATATTATATATAGTGTGTTCGGACGGAATCAATTTTTGGCGCCGTTGTCAGGGATCGAACCCGGGTCACCCGCGTGACAGGCGGGAATACTTACCACTATACTACAACACTATAAAAAAAATCCAAAAACATTTTTATTTTCTTTTATATAAAAAATTTTATAAATACCAAAAAAATATTTTTCTTTCTTATTTTTATTTCTTTTCTTATGTATTATTTTTAAAATCTAAAAATATTCCCCTTTACCTTCTTATCCATTTAATTCTTTTCTTAACCCTCTATATTGTTTAATTCTTATGGCGTCACTCGATCATCGTTTGAACCCCCTCTTCTCGATTAAAGAATGCTCGTCTTGTGGAGCTTTGTACACTGCAGACTTTTGTTGTTCAAAAGGGGGTCTTAAAGACAAGATTCTTGTTCCTAAACCCCCTCAGAATTGTGCAACTTGTGGAGATCCGGTTGATGGTCTATATTGTCGACCTTGTGCTTTTGTGCGAAAGTGTTTGAATGAAGGTTGGTATACAATTCATGATAAAAACGAAATTCTAAACACTTTCGAGTCATCCAATCACAACACTAACGTTGTTAGTGCACCTCAAGAGCCATTCGTCTTCAATCAAGACCCCGGTAAAAATTCTTCGCAAAGTCCTCCACAAATTAACCACAATTGTTGTTACAAGTGTGGTGATTCGTTAGATGGAATTTTTTGTCAACAATGTACTTGCAAGTCTTGTGGGAACGGTGCTCATATTGGTTATAATTGTCCACCGAAAGCTCCGATTATCTCTAATCCGGAACCATGCAATCAAACCATTGATGAGCTCCCACAAACTTTGCCAAGTTTTGATCCGACGTGCTATTCCGAAAAAGAAAATTCATTACCTTACGCTTCAAAACCCAACTTTGTTGATAATTCTCCTAACGTTTTCGACCCACCTCCACAACCTTCTATGTATTCTTGTGAATTTTGCGGGAACGATGCTCGTTATGGTCACTATTGTACACCTCAAGTTCCGTTTATCTATCCGGAACCGTGTTACAATCAAGACTTTAATTTCCCGCAAGATTTTCATGATTTTCAACAACAATATCTTTGTTGTGAAAATTGCGGGGTCCTCATGAAACTTACCAATGTCAACCGATGAATGAAAACTATTATCATGAGCAAAATTCTTGCTATGATTCTAATTCTTTCGGCTTTGACCAAACTCAACCCCCACAATATACCATCAATCATCCAATCTTCAATGTTCAAAATGACCTTCTCAATTCTCAAAACAAGCTTATGGAGCAAATGACATCCATATGTGATATGGTTGGTCAAATTATGCAAAAGAAGGAAGAAGAAAAGCGAATTGCGGAAAAGCGAATTGCGGAAGAGCAACCGGTTAAAGATCGATATTGGAAGATTCCCATTTGCTACAATGATGACGAGGAGTATACCATTGCTATCACACCCGATTTACCAACCAAGGAATCTGAGTACTTTCTCATAATGGGGGACGAGCATCTTAGCACTATTCCTGAAAAGGAATCAGACGAATTAATAAAGTCTAGTGTTTAGAACCTTGTCCCAATCCCAAGTGAGTCCGAGGTTACTTCCGATAAAGAAAGTGAGTGTAATGTGCCCGTTAATGATGAAACTTCTCCGACTTTTACAACTTTCTCGAATCCTCTTTTTGATTCTGACGATGATTTCACCTCTAGTGATGACGAGTCACTTTCTGATGAGGACGTTCCGATGGAAAAGTTCAAAATTTATTCGAACCCTCTTTTTGATGATGAAGAAATCATTTCTCCAAAGATTGATCCGCATTATTTCAATGCCGAGTCTAATCTTATCGAATCTTTGCTTAACTGTGATATTTTAATTGATTCTTCACCTTAGTTTGATTATCTTCTCGAGGAGTTCTCCGGTGAACTCGCTCATATCGATCCAATTCCACCCGGAATTGAGAAAGCCGACTTTGATCTAGAGGAAGAAATCCGTCTTGTTGAGAATTTTTTGTATGATAATTCATCTCCACGACCGCCGGTAGAACTAAATTTGGAAATTGCTGATACAATTCTTGAGTCTCTCTCTCAATTTCCTATCCTCGTTGAGGATAATGACTCTCATATGGAGGAGATCGACTTATTTCTTGCTACAAATGACTCGATGCCACCGGACATTGAGGATGACGATTATGACTCGGAAGGGGATATTTGTTTTCTTGAAGAATTGTTTAATAATGATTCCCTCCCCCTTCCCAAAAATGAGTCATTTTCTCTTGATCATTTTGATGATCCGTCTCTTCCCCGTCCTCCTCCGCCTCCTGCCAATAGGAGTGATTTTCATGAGGAGTTCACCGATGAACTCGCTCAAATCATATCTCAACCAGAGTATGATCGTTTCTGCTTTAAGATTGAGCCCGAGCTGGGCAATCTTACAATGGATGTGGTGGGAAATATTTTCCAAGAAAGCGAACCAAGAGTTCATGTGCTTAATGTTTTGCCCACCCTTGAGTTAGATTTCATACCTTCTAGTGAATCCATTTTCGCTTATGTTGTATGGATCTTTCTCCCATTTCTTTTCATTCCCGTTATTCCACCTTATCTTCTCTCCTGTGGGGATGAAGACACCATATTTGATCCCGGCATTTCAAAAGTATCATTCTTCTAAGCCGGATGTATCTCAAAAAGAGTGGAACTTTCATGAAATTCAATACTTATCGTAGTCACTTGAATGAAAGTCCGATGATGATTTTAATTTCCACTTGTTTCCTCAAGGATCCATAAATCCTTGTGATGGGTCAAGCATCGCGACCCTAAACAAGCGCTTCGTGGGAGGCACCCCATGCTTATCCGTAGTTGTAATAAGTGTTGTTGTTGTGTAAGATAGCTTGTCTTTTCCATTACCCGTGTTTCCATGTTGTTGTTATTGTCCAGGATTGCCCGGATTGTGAAGACTCTCAGTTTTGTCATTCATCAAGAGTTTCACATCCTCAGCTTCAATTGGGAATCCGATATCCTAATCTTATCGACTAACGTTTTATCTTTTGGCATACCTCATAAACGGCCTTAGGATTAATGTAGTACCCTTCAAAACATCGAGGACGATGTTTAGTTCTAGTTTGGGGGGGTATCTTCGATTTGATTGATTGCCTGCAGCATTGTTACCACGTAAACCCGTTTTTACCACCAAAATACCAAAAAAATGAAAAAATTGAAAATTTTTCAAAAATATAATAAGTGTTTTGTCACAGTTTTGCTTTTCTTTTGGGTAGAATAAGAATAATTTTTGACTTGATCGGGCGTGTTGAGCCCTAGCTAGTTCCTTTAGGCCAAGCTTTCACGAATTCTATAGCTTTGAATTTTAAAAATGTGAAGAACGAGAAATGATAGAGTTAAATATAAGTTTATGTGCCAAGCAAGATTCTTCTAAAAACTTATTTTATACTAGTATACTTGTGGTTTTCTCTCCCGTGAATTTTATCCACCTAAATCATACATACCTCAATTTAATTCAACTAAGTCAATCGATGTTTTCAGAAAAGCTTCAAATATTGTAACTTGATTTTCAAGCGGAGATTTTGTAGTAATCTAAAGTAAATGGTCCATAAGAATGCATGAATGAAATGTAGAATGCAAAAATGATGAATATGGATTTTGCCAATGAAAGCATGCTGTTGATATTATGGACAAGTTAAAGATGTGTCGTGATATCCCATCCGCTAGAAACGAGGTGGGGGTTCAAACTAAGAGTCTTTACTTCTAGGGATTTGGTGTTGTCGTGATATCTCACTTGGAAGAAATGTCTAGGTGAGGCGTTCAAACTAAGACACAATCCTTTGCCCATTTAGGAATAAGTGTTGATGTGGATTTTCCACTCGCTAGCAACGGGGTGGGTTTTCAAAACTAGAAAATCGGTCGCTTGGTCGTGATGTATCCTGCTCGTTAACCATCGAGGTAGGGGTTCTAAACTAAGCAACGCATTCCTAAAGCTATAAGAACTTATGATTATGAGGTGAAATTGTTGCCAAAAAGTTCTAATGTTTAAATCTCGAAATCAGTTACGAAGTCTTAATAAGTTGTTGCTTTGAGTCATGATTCATTTTGAATTAATGACTATGCAATAATAAGTTGGGTCTATGGTTAAAAGTAAATTGAGTAACGCATTCAATCGTATATCCTGTTGCGGAGTTGAAAATACAAAGTCATAAGTATGAGGGCTTACATCTAAACTTATATCGACAATGATCTTGTGTAATTGCTTAGCTTGGAAATTGTGAAAAATCGAGGACGATGAATTTTATCCGCTTAAGGACATCGTAAGATCACTCTACGGGTGGCTTCTATTCTATGATCCCAGTATTAATAATAAAGAAAGTCAAAACTTGTTAAAAAAATGAGTAATCAAAAAATATTAGTTTATAGTTTGTTATAAATTCAGAAAATGGTGAAAACGGGCTTACATGTTTACTTCAAAAATTGCGTGAGGTCACACAATACCTTAGTTGGGGGATTGGTGAAGTGTGGCCTAAGATTACCATATCTTTTACCTCTAAAAACGAGCTTAAATGACCAAAAACAGACAAAAACTGCCAAATATATGTTTGTTTTGCATTTGTATTGTGCAGGAAGTGGATATCATCAAAAAGACAGAAAACCAAGCCAAAATGACAAAACTGAGTATGGAATGGAAAAGACTGTGCAAAATCAAGGCCATAACGTCCATAAATGACAAAGTCAGGTCAATACTGAGGAATCAGCAGTCAATCTAGGAGCGAACTGAAGAATACTATTGAATGCAATCTTTACCCATCTGATGGGCCGGGAAAGCCCAATAGTATATTTATGAAAGACTTGAAGACCAAATGGGCCCTCAATCAATTAGACAAAGCCATTTGTTTGCAATTGACAAAGTCTGTGAAAAGACTTGAAGGCCCAATCCTAGCCCCCAAAGTCCAAAAATGCCAAAGTCAGAGTCAATACTGAAGAATCAGCAGTCAAACCGGAGCCGGAACTGAAGAATACTATTGAATGAAATCTTAACCCATCTGATGGGCCGGGAAAGCCCAATAGTATATCTATGAAGACTGTGAAGACCAAATGGGCCCTCAATCATTTACAACAGCCCATTTGTGTGCAATTGACAAAGACTGTGAAGACTTTGAAGGCCCAATAACATAAGCCCAGACAAACCCAAGCCCAAAATCCTTTTTTATAAAACTTGAGGGACTAAAGTTGTCATTTTTTAAAGTGTTTTATAAAAGAAAAGTGGTAAAATGAAGACAAGGACTAAAACTGCCAAATGGCAGTTTTCTTTTTAGTTATAAAACAGCAGGGACCAAATTTGCAATTTGCCAAAACTCTTTTTAATTCTTTAGTTAAAAACGACAAGGACCAATTCTGTCACTTTCCAAACTTGGTTTATAACTGAATTTCGGCTTAATAAAAAATGAAAAGAGAGCCAAAGTTGAGGGACTGTTTTTGCACCATCTCCAAACATTTCGTTTAAACCCTGCAACCCACCCCTGTCGAACCCACCTTACCCGCCAAAACCATACCACCCTTTCCCACGGTTTTCTTGCAATACCACTATCCCAAGTACCCTTACAGCTCACCCCTCACCTTCTCCCACCTTACCCTGCACCTATAACCCCTTCCCACTTGCAAAACACTCAACCCCGAAAACCCTTTCAATGGCTGAGATCATGAGAAGGCATATGGAAGGCTAGGATTGCTTGGGAAGCATTGTGCACTCACAACAAACTCATCCCAAGTCCTTTGGACTGCTATAAAAGAGCCAAGACCAAGCCGAAGCAAACACACCATTTTTTTTATGTTTTTAGTTTAAATTTAATTCCAAGTCTTTCTTTTAAGCATTTAAGTGTAATTCAGTTCATTTAAAAGTTTTATGTTGTAACATCTTCAGTTTTAATAAAAGTTAAGAGTTTTTGTGATATAGCCATTGTCAAGAATTTAAAATCTTATTTAAACCCTTTTAATCTGTTTAGACTTATATAAAAACGTGTAAAAGTTGTTAAACTCAGCTTATGAACTTGTTTCACCCTTTTATTTCTTTTAAAAAGCTAAAAAGAAGCAAAAGTTATACTTAAGGGGGTGTTTGGTTTAGACCCCAAAATGGGTCATATGGGGGTTGTAATGGGTTGTAACCACTCAGCCAACTTTGGCTGAGTGTGTGGAGTTTAATAAGCCACTTTGATCAATCTTTTTAGTGTAAAAATAAGTTTTTAAGTCTCCCTTGCTTTCTGTCAAAATTTTATAAGCCACAAATTGAGCTAAACCACTTAAGCTGTGTAGACAGCTTAAGCACGTCCTGTTTTAGCTTATTTGCTTATTTCCTGTTTAATTGTGTTTCGTTAAGGCTAACAGTACTCACCTTAACTTAACAGTACTAACTTATAACTAGCAGTACTAACTTTAAGTTAGTACTGGTAGTTATAGCTTATTTTTACTTATAAGCTATAGGTTTTATAGCTTAAACAGCTTTATTAGGTCATATTAAATAAGAGTAGATAAAAAGCTTAGGTTGTTTTAGCTTTTCTATGGATTTTAAATGCTAATTTGTGTTTGACAGCTTACCTAAGGGAGTGTTTGGATTTGGCTATATTTGATCAAAAAAGTCAAATTTAGTTAGTCAATTTAGTGCCCTATTAGTGAGTTAGGGTATAAGTGTTGTTTTAAAAAGCTTTTAGAGATTTCAAATCTTTGAGCTTATAAATTTAGTGCCAGCACCAGGGCATATTTTATTAACTAGAACTTTAGATTTTAGGTTGTTAAAAGTTCTTTAGAGTTCAAGTTTGTTTAGAGTTTACTTAAGTTCATTCTAGTGAAGAGTAGGCCTAAAAGTTTAGCTTTTCTTTGAGCATTGCACTTTGCATCAGCTGCAAAGTGCACCAGCAAGACACATTGCATCAGCAAACACACATCAGCATAAGCTTTTGCCATTTCACACTTTAAGTTTTTTCATTTCTATTGGAAATTGTGGAAATCTTTTTATCTAGGTTGAATTAAGGTAATTAGGTTAGTTTATTTTCAAAAGTTCAGCTTATAAGGTTTAGAAATAAGCTTGTTAGCTTATAAGTAAAAAGCTCAAAAACAGTTTTATTCAAACCTTGCACTTTTCCATCTTAATTTTCTTTCTAATCTTGTTAACTTTAGGTTAATTTTAGCTTATATTCCTTTAAAATACATCTTAAGCATCAATAAGTTTCTTTTAGTTTTCATTTTCATTAAGTAATAAGCAAGAAACAAGCTCAAATTCAAAAAGCTTGTTAAGTAAGCACTTTCTGTGAACAGCCTTTATCAGCTTATTTTGTAGCTTATTGTGTTGTTAAAAGTCCAAAGTGTCTTTGTTAAAGTTGTTAGGAATAAGCTAGTCTACAACTTTGTAGTTTTAAGTTTTTGCTAATTCTCAATTTTTCAATAAGCTAAATAAGCTGAAATCGTAGGGTCTGTTCTGTCATTGTCTAATAGTTTAAGGTTAACTGTTTTAACTATAGTGTAAATTTTCCCAAGTTAGCCCGCCTACCCTATACTTTCATTTCTTGCACTTTCTACCCTGTCTTTTCTAGAATAATAAATAGAATTTAATTTTTAGTAATTAGTTTTTATAAAATTAGGGTTTTTAGTTTAATTGATAAAATTAGGGTTTAATTGGGTTATAGAAATTAGGGCTTTTTGTTCCATAATTTTTCTGCACCTTTGTAGTTTATAAAAACTATTTTTCTATATTTTTCCAGTTAAATTTGTATTTTCTAGTCTGCACCTTTTTAGTTTTTAAAAATCATTTTTCCATATTTTTCTCATTAATTTTGTATTTTTCTAGGAATTAAACATAGTATTTTAGTTATTACTTCTTTTTCTTAGATAAATCTCCATTCTAAAATAGAAAAACATTGAAAAAATTTTGATTCTTTTTGCATTAATTTTTCATTTTAAATCTATCTTTTTTAAAAATAAAAGAACAATTTCTTAGTGTTAATTTTTTGGGGTTAAATATATTTTTTGTTTAATTAATTAATTCTATAGAAAATTCATAAAAAAAAATCAAAAATTAATAAAAAAATATTTTTCTTTTCACAAAATGTTCTTTTGTCATTTATGTCTAGAACAAATTTTAACATTTAGTGCTCTAGGCTTAATTTGTCTTTAAATTTCAGTTTTTAGACCGTATTTTACACGGGTCTCGTTTTACCGTGTTTCTTTTCGTTTTACATTCAAACGACTCCGTTTTAATTCTAGTTTTCTTTATTTTTCACACAAATGTACAGCTTAAGTTAGGATTTAATTTTGATATGTATTAATTTAATATTAGCATTTATTTTCTACTTTTATTAGTATTTATGGGTACTCCTTATATCCTTAATTTTGTTTCCGTTTTTTTTTATGGTTCTTGAATTATTTTTAAGATCCCCATTTCCTTTTGTCACTGTTTCCCGTAATTAAATTATCGTTTATTTAAGCTTTTAGTTATAATCATATCCATTTTTCATCATTCAATTCTCATCAAACCAGGATAAATTTCAATGCAGCCTCGTTGGGACATACGACCCGTAATATCTCTTCACCTGGAATTTTATCATCGAAAGAGGAAATTTTTGACCTAGTAGTATATTTATATACGCTATACTATCTGGCGACCATATACCCGATGTCCTCCAGGGTAGATGAGTAGGTGGGGGGCTTGGGGGTGAGTGGGGAGCGGGGGGCGGGTAGGGGGTGGGGGGGGGGGTGCATTGGGGGGGGCCACTGGGAGCTTTCTCATCCCCAATATCCACTTCTCATAGCCGATACTTTTATCCCATTCATTCGAACCCTGAGAACCATATTAGATGTTATATCCATAGGAACAGTCTTGGAAAAAAGACCCTCCACGTTCAAAGTATTGCAATCCATGGACATACCCAAGAATTACTCATAATGGGATACAAAAACATATGGCACTAGGTTACCCGATATCTCAACATTGTTCAAGTTCAAGATTAGCTCAATCCTGCTTCGTTGGTTCCTACATTTAATAGATTTATGAAAATAGGCCGAGTTAGTGTCACCTACGTCAAGCCACTCTACTTTGGCCTTTTATTTCAAGAATCTCTCCTCATCAAGTTTTGCCTCATTAAAAGCTTGAACATATGTACCTTCCTCTTCCCTAAGAATCAGATCAGCAGGATTAGAATCCAAAGCCTTTTGAATAGTATCAAGTTCCATTCACAGCTTCTCTACCCTCTTATGTAAATTACCTTGGTCATGTAAAAGCTTACGCATAGGTTTTTTCAACAATTTTAGCTTAGTCACAACTTTAAACATGTTGTGCCCATCCACATGCCTTGTCCAATTACTATTAACCATCTCCAGAAAGTTGCTTTTAAAAGCAAGGAAATTGTAAAATTTGAAAGGTTTAGGTTTGGACGCGGTTAGGGTAGGAATCTTCAAAACAGCCGGCGAGTGGTCCGAGATTCTATAGGGCTGAAACAAACCATAAGCTCCAGGAAAAGTATCAATAAACTCCTCATTAGAAATAATACGATCCAGTTTCCTAAAGACACCACCATCACCGTTAGGTTTTTGAGTCTATGTGTAATGTATTCCCGAACTAGTGACATCCATAACCTCAATTTCAGAAACTTAATCCTTGAATTCACACATTGCAGAATTCATAGATGACGAACCAGAGTATGTATCCTCCATATTAAGGGCAACATTAAAGTCACCCATTAAGATCCAAGGAAGCCCACAAACAACATGTTTATGGACTCCCAAATCCCGCCATAACATTCTCCTTTCAGCTTGCTTGTTACCTGCATATATAAATGAGCAAAAAATGGTTTTATTGGATGCCTTGTGCATAATTTTGACATGAAGGGCCTGAGTAGATTGAGCAATGACCATGACTTAAACAATATCCACATTCCATCCTACAATGATTCGCATCCATGTGAGCATAACCCACCATTCACGTCCAATCCCCAACACCGAATACTTTTAGAGCATTACTTAGGATAAGATATATATCACCATGGGATTCCAGAACTGCCATAAATAAGTTGGTTTCGTTTAACAGCTTGCGAACTCTCAGGATGTTTAGGGGTGCGTTTCAAACCTCGAATATTCCAAGCAGCCACACTAAACATTAGAAACATCATCATAGGAAGTGCTTGCCTCCTTAGGTTTAGACTTGTATGGATTGTCTTCAACAAAAACCTCTTTGACCTCACTATCTGAATCCTTATTTTTAGTATCAACCGTAAATTGAGTGGCTTTTGTAGTATCACCAAATATGTCCTCAACGCCATGTCCATAGCTTGATTCGCCTGTTATAAGAACAAATATGTCATTTAATTTTTCACCCAAGTTTTTCAATTTAATTCTATTGCCTTGCTCCTTATTAGATTTCTTCTTTCTAGCAGGTTTAGACTCCTTGTTAGTAGTTTTTACCGGCTCATATTTCAAGTTCGGTTTAGGATTAGGCATCCTCAAACCCATAAAATTCCGTTTTTGGTTGACAGGGCCGTTACCTTTAGATTTCCTATTAGTAACACGAGTAAACCCATCATCATCAGTTTCCACAATAGGGGAAGGCTTTTCAAGAACACGTTTAGGACATTGTTTAGTTGTATGACCAAACACGTGGCAATCAACATACAAGGGGGGTTTCCAGTCGTATTCAACTCTAATCTTTTCAAAAGTATGGGTCGCACCCTCATCATCAACATTAGGGGCTGCTATTATAACCTCCTGCTTGAGTTTCTTATCTGCACCAACTTCAATTAAGGCCCTAGCATATCCTATTCGACCCCATGCTTCCACACATATGGAACTAGTAAAAGCGTCAAGCATAATTGGCTTACCTATTTGGGTGGCAATGAGGCTTAAGCCATCATCAGAATAAGCAACAACCGGTACTTTATGTAACTTGACCCAAACGGAAACCTGTAGTAAACATTATCTGTGGACAATGGACATATTTAGGAGTCATTAGTTGTAAGAATTAAGTGGTAGTTTCATTATTAAACAAGGTCCTTGTTCAGGTAACTAAACTTGGTCTGAGAGCGGTGATCACTCTAAGGGATGCGAGGGAGGAGGTGTATGAAATAAAAAAACTCCATCATCATCACTCATGAGTTTTTCAAAGCCAAACTTAGCCCATGTATTCGTCACATAGTTTTTAACAAGAGGAAACGCCACTTTCTTACCTATAAAAAAGCCCACCAATGAGTTCTCATATTTGTGTTTAACAGCATGAACCGCGGCCATAGGGAGAACAAAATCAGAATTGTCAACCTTATCCGGGTTCATCATAGCTCTAAAGTTTACCTTTGGAGTATTGCGCATAGTATCTGTACCATTAACCACATTAGCAATTGTTTGACGCTTTTGGGAATTTACTCATTGTTAGCAGCTTTCATTGTGTTGCTGTTAGGGTTCTCCCATGCATTTTCTTCGTACATTCATCATCATCTTCTTCCCACCTTTTGTGTCATCATTACCTAGCACCCTCATTATCCATGATCAGAATTTAGGGTTTTATCTGTCGAGGCTATTCCACAGCACCAAATCATTATTCATCGCCATCATCAAGTCGTGGACATCCTTGACACCACAGGTGGTCCACTACACTCGAATCAACAGTTTAGTATCTTTATTTGCACGTCGCATATTGGCATTTATGTTACGACCATTCTAATATCCTTTATCTTTGAACCAACGACGCTTGGAGAGAATTTATTCGTAAGGGGGTGCCCGTAGTAGTTTTAAGTAGAATTAGTAGGTGAGTAGTAAGGCTTCTGTCAAAATAGATTTCACAGTAGGCTTCTTCAAAATAGATTTCACAGCGTTAGGTTTCATCATCTCTCACAACCCAATAACAAAAAAACCAGCAGCAGCACTAAACACGATTCAAAAAAAAGAAAAAAACCCTAAAAAGGATCAAAGCCCTAATAGGGATAAAACCCTACAGGGAAGAAACCCTAATAAGGTTTGCACAATGCGATTACAATCCTAACCAGCATCCATGATTTAAAACAACAATGATTCTATACATAAGGAATTAAAGCGCAATCAACCAATCACCACCAGATCACAACACCCTTAAAACAAAAACAAATCCCTAAAAAGTAGGGATTACAATAAGGAACGATTTTAAGGAGTATAAAGAGAACAATATTCTGCAATAAAACAAAAAAACAAAAACTTAAACCTATAGATCTTAGGATCGTCCACTTGTAAGGAACTTCAATCAAAGAGAATCTCGAGGATCATCAACTTGATTAGGGCCTTAGCAAGATATATCAAAAGATGGTAGTATTCAAGAATCGATTTGGTTTTTAGGGGAGGCAGAAAATCACCCACACATGAGAGAGTTTTAGGGTTTTTTGTTTAAGGTTTAGGGTTTAGGATAAAAAAATTGGTCAACAAACTAACATATGATATAACAATTGGTCAACTTATTGGGTCAACAAACTAACAATTAGTCAAACACAGTCAATTTAGCAACTTACATATGATATAAAGATGAATTATCCTAAAATAAGTTATCTAGTGAAAACACTTAGGAAAAAATCATCTCTACTTTTCAAGACTCTCTCTCTGGTGATTTCTGGCCGCCATTCACAACCATTCCAATTCGTTTCAATTCTTTCTATTCATCTAGTTTTCTTTTAATCATTCTCGGATTATTATGTAAACGTGTAAGGATCTGATTGGATGTGTTGAATGGATGATTAGTATTGCTCTATTTTTGTTCCATAATTACCGTTTATTTTATTCCTTGTTACCAAAATGTTTTTAAACCTATTTTTAGGGTTTAAAACGTTTTACTATTATTACCCCTGCTGTGCAAACGTTAAACATATTTATTAGTGTTTTAACGAAGGCTTCAAGGTGTGATCCCTATTTTTTTAGGGTTTTGATATTCTATTGTGCTGCTGGGAATCAGATCTGGTATATTGTCGCGTTATCTTTGTTGGTCTGATTGGTTATTGTGGGATCTTAAACGATTATACAAAACCCTATTGTTAGGATTTCGTAAATTTTGCTCGCTGCTTTAAACCCTATCTTTTAGGGTTTTTTGGTTTCGTTAACTGGAAGCGGTTTTTTCAAGTTTGTATGTGGGTTAGAGAGATGGAAAATGGATTTCTGTTGGGTAACAAATCGTCCAAGGCTAAACTTAACAAGAAGGTTATTGGTGATTCTAATAAGAAGGCGGCACCGTTGTTGAGTGATTTAGCCAGGAAAGTGTATAATATTGAAGGGAAGATGTTGGGGAAAGATGGTAAACCACTGCAGCCTATTAGATCAGTCGTACATCCTATGGTTGCTGAAACCATGGATACAACTAGGGCTGAACAAATTGGAGGTTATAATGATGTTGCTGCTGTCAACTTGAGCGAACCGGCTGTTACTAAATCCGCCTCTGATTTGGTTAATTATAACATTGGTTTTGATAGTCCCAACATGGAAAATGTGGGTAGTGATCTGATTGGGAATCCTTCTAACACCAATACAGGTCTGAATGTAGGTAATCTGGGGAAAACAAGCCAACAATTTAGTAAATTGGCTGTTGCGTTGCCAAAGGATGCAATCGATGAAATAAATGCACGCTTTGTGAATACTTTGTACGGGTTTCCTGTTGGTAAGCGATTAGCATTCCCCATGGTGGAGAACTATGTTAAACATGCGTGGACGAAGTTTGGGCTGAAACGAGTCATGATGCATCATGGTTCCTTCATGTTTCAGTTTGAATCACAAACAGGCATGGAAAAGGTTTTGGAGAGTGGTCCTTGGCGAATTCTGTTAGTCCCTTTGATATTAAATGTTTGGATGACGAATACACTAATTCAGATTGAAAGCGTGTCTAAAGTGCCGTTATGGGTGAAAATGCATAACGTGTCTATTTTAGCATATTCGAAGGTGGGTCTTGACTTGATTTTAGCCAAGGTAGGAAGACTTATAAGGCTTGATGCGCATACTAATTTCATATGTCTCAATTCATGGGGACGTAGTGAGTATGCACGAGCCCTTGTGGAAGTGTCAGCCGAATT
>BQNB010166164.1:0-14142 GCA_026074375.1 Tanacetum coccineum | reverse complement strand
TATGATGTATTATGTTATTAAAAAATAGAAAAGAAAAAGAAAGAGTGTTGGGAATTATAGATTTGATGAGACAAAAGAATGAAACAAGAAGGACTAATTTGACATTATGGAATTCTACAAAAGATGGAAGATTCTACAAGATATGCTAAAAAAGGAAACAAGATCAAGATTAATGTTAAAGATAAAGATTAGTCAAACATTAATGTTGAAGATTAATGCTGATTTATTAGTTTCCTAATTCAAACAGAAGACTAAAGTTAATGCTAATTGACAAGTTTCCTAATTCAAATAGATATCCTTTGTAAGTCTTATGGACTCTATTATATAAAGAGATTCGTATACATTGTTCAGAGCCATCTCTTCCTTGTCAATTAGCATTAACTTCAGTCTTCTGTTTGACTAATCAGCATTAACTTCAGTCTTCTGTTTGAATTAGGAAACTAATAAATCAGCATTAATCTTCAACATTAATGTTTGACTAATCCTTATCTTCAACATTAATCTTGATCTTGTTTCCTTCTTTAGCATATCTTGTAGAATCCTCCATCATTTGTAGAATTCCATAATGTCAAATCAGTCTCTCTTGTTTCATTCTTTTGTTCTTTTGTCTCATCAAATCTATAATTCCTAACAATCTTCCCCTATTTGATGATGACAAAACAAACAATGTTCTTGCACGAACTTCATCATAATGCCTGATGAAATCAAAGCTTCCCCTGAAGTTGAGATCATGGATCTCCCTGAATGAAACAAACTTCCCCTTAATTTATATTTCCTTTGTAACCTTGCCATGCCACCACACATAATAAGCTGCAAATCTCTGTAATCTTCTTCCCCTTTTTGTCATAATCTAATAGGGATCTTGTGAAGATATGCAACTTGAATCTTTACAACTACAAACCATATATCACACTACTAATCCAGCCTTCCAATGACTCAAATTACCCTTCAAGACATATAATAAGAAAAATGAAATTAAGCAGTAGAAACTTAAACTAGGAGTAGTAATAATGACTTAGCAGTAGTAAATAAAAACCTTCCCCTCAAGTGGTGCATGAACATATCCTGATGGTTAAACACTTTGTCGATTAAGCTTCCCCTTAAACCAATATGTTAACCATCTCTTGAATCTTCAAATTCTGTAGGCTTTTTGTAATGATTACTGATGGAGAAAACTCAGTATAACAAACTTGATGTAGAAGTAGAATAACCCAAACTTGTGTCTTGTGTCTTGTACTATTCACGTGACTCCAAACTCATACTACTGATTATGAGTAGACCTCAATCTCTTGACAAAATCCTCATCTTCAATGAGACACTGAGCACTACAACATAACTCCTTTAAGTGATAGCAAATGTGCGCATTGAGCACCATAAGAGAAATCACACATTGCTAGATTTTGCAAGTCTTCGTCAACATCGTTTTAAGCACGAACAAGTTATCTCCTGCTAAAAGATATAATAAGAACACGTACCCGTGAAAGTCCACTTCAACTCCAAATAAGTGATAAACAATTGTCTCCGTAATCAATTCTTGCAATAAATCCCAAAAATAATAGCCTTTGAACTGTTTAAGTGCATCTATACGGGCAATAGTAAATAGACGGGCAGCATAAAGTATCAACTGGCAGTACTAATGTTTTCTCATTGGTAGTATTAAGTACTACACAATCACGAATCAACCAATAAGATCATATCCATATCCATCAGCATCATTAATAACCACGTTCAGCAAACACGAAGTTAATATGGGAACTAAAAAACAATCCCTAAAAATTAGCGATTTCATATTAAAGTAGATTCCATTCCCCAATCCACGAATCATAATCCAAACTGCTAATATAATCATCACCACCATTAATCAGAATCACATCCTGCTGCTTCTTTGTAGCTTCAATCGTGTCAATACCTGCTGCTTCTACTCCTGCTTACTGTGTCAAATGAAAGCCAACAAACTTCGTGTATTCTGAAAAATAGAATCATTAAGAACTGGATCGTTGCAACCTTCAACACCATCTTCAACTTTTCTAGCAAAACCTTGTAGATCCTAGATCAAGAGCCACCAGGCTCTGATACCAATTGTGAAGTCTAAAGAATCCTTAGATCGTTGTAAGCTCAGGTTGTTTAGACCTTATATCTAGGATTGACAATAACAATGAAAACAATATGCACAACGGAATTAAATAAAGAACATCGTTATTGTTAAACAAGGTTTTATTACCAAACGTTTACTATAAGCCCCAATTCCAGATGATCAATTCTAGAACGGTTAAATTCTAACAGGGTTTAAGGAAACCTTGACACCTTGAGGCTACACCAACTCTACTAGACGTCTACATCTTTACACTTTGTGTACACATACGTTTTTCACACAAAGGGATACATAAAATATGTGTCTATGATCTCTTTATATAGGGAGAGATCATGACTTACAAAGGAATCTTTAATGTATTAGGAAACTAATTAAATCTAATTAAAACTTTCTTAATCTTTATCTTTGACATCTTTGACCAAATCTTCATATCTTGTAAGCATCTCTTCTAGAATTCTCCATCTTTGTAGAATTCCTTAATGACGATTTTGATCCTTTTGTTTCATTCTTTTATTTATTTTGTTTCATCAAATCTAGAATCCTAAAAATCTTCCCCTATTTGATGATGACAAAACAAACAAAGTCGTGTACGAACTTCCCTTTAAATAGAGAAGTTGAGATGTAATCATCTCCCTGAATGAAACAAAGTCATTTCCTAGTTGTTGGGACTTCTGATTATTTCAGTTCCTTTGATTCCCCCTAGGCCTTTGTGACCTGTACATTTCAACATATTTTACAGTTGGTTTCCTAGTATTTTCAGTATTATTGATTTTAATTGCATTAGGACAACTAGATTCGTTTAAAAACTTAATCATAGGCCTTGACATATTACTACCATATGTTTCTCCTTGCTTAAAAATAGAAGTATTATTACCATCTAGGTCACTCCTAACATCTTTTGACACATATACACTAGGTGTGGGCCTAGTATAATCACTGACAGTGTCATCCACAAATTCAGGTAAACCTATCCATGACAGATCTCTCTGAGGAGGTGAATAAACTTGGGCAGGAGGAGGAGGTACAGCAGTATACTCATTGAATCCTACACCAGTTACAACTAATCTGTAACAGGATTAAGTTACCTTGACCTTGAGGCTACACCACCACTATAGACGTCTATATCTCTAACTCTTGCACACACACACACACACACACACACACATGTTTTTCTATGTACACAAACTACATGCTGATTGCTAGTAAATCTATACACGTAATAAAAAAATATAATATGAAAGAAAATTACCAAACTACCCTTGAGGACAAAGGTAGTAAGGAGAATCTTCACAAATATATATATTATACGTATATTAACCGGGAAGTATGATTCCCGGGTCGTTATTCCCTAACGATTTATGAAATTGAGACCACGTTTGTTGTTCGAACAATGATTTTAATTGGTAACAAAGATTGATTTGATTATCTATTTCTATGAATTAAAAACAATTATAATAAGTAAATGATAACAATTAAGCACGAAAACAAACAACGGGAAATTAAACTTAAACTAAAAAACACAAAACGGGAACCCTAAATGGTAATTAAAAAAAATCTAAATTTCCAAAATTAAACCTAAAATGAATTTTTTCTCTCTAAATGAAGACGCCTAATTGACTTAAAACTTTTAAAATGTTTAAAGAAAACTAGAACAAAACGAATTGAAATTAGTTTAAAAACACGAAAAAACGTAGAACGGGAACGAATCCGTTTATTTTACAAAACGAAAGATTTTGCATTTTAACCCAAGGACAAAACTAACTTCCAAGAAACTTTATGATAAAAAGATAATTTTCTAAAAAATAATTATATTTTTTTGATTATTTTCTATTTTTTATGATTTTTTAAAGTTTTAAATAAAAATAAATGTTTAAAAATACTAAACTATTTAAAAACAATTCTAAAAAAATGTAGAGAAATAGTTTGAATCTAATAAGGATCATAGGAAAAATAAGCTATGGTTACACATGCTTATCGAATAACTGTGTAAAAAGCTTAACAGCGTTATTGGCACTAAAGAGTCAAACGTATATAAGTAAAAGACTTTGTGAATCATAACAAAAAGATCCAGGGCATGTTTGTAGTGAGGTGTTTGTGTGAGGACTTTATAAGCTTGAGGTGTTTGAGGTCGGGGGTTCACCTTGCTCACCCCCGATTTCCATCTTCCCCTTTTTTTATTTTTGAAAACTTATAAAAGCAAAGTTGTAGAAAAGATGAAAATAAACACTTTTAATAAAAGAAACTTTTTATGAAAAGCACTAAATAAGCTGTAAAACAGCTTAAAACTTGACAGAGCTACTTAACTTTATTTTTGATTTTTTTAGAAAACTTTATAAGCTACAAATTCTAAGATAAGCTAAAAACAGACCAAATAAGCTATAAGCTACTAATAACTAATCTAATAAGCTAAACTAATCAAGAAATAAGCAAAAAGAACAGGCCAAAAGCTAGAAAATCAAAATAAGCACTTATAAGAAAATTGAGAACCAAACAGCAGGATGCAAACTTTGAGCTTAATTTTAAGTATGTAAATGGAACCTTATAGCTTATTGACTTATATCTTTAGAAACCTTGAACTTTAAACTACTTAAAACAGCTTTTAAAACTTAGTTTGAAAATCAAATGCTAAAAGGAAATGCTGAATGAAAAAGGGTGTGAAGACAGAATGCAATATTTTTGGTTTTTGAAGGTTTTATGAAAAGACAAATAACAACTTTTTAGCTTAAAAACAGATAAGCAAATTAACTTTTTAAACTAAATTAAGCCCTAATCTATCTAATATAACCTATAAACTAGTTGTGCTAAGAAAATCAAAACCTAAAAACTCTTATTACCTACTGAAAATTTAGATTGAATCCTGGCTGTTTTTAGCTAAGTTACCGACGATGCAGTTGACACTCAATGCACAATTAAATCAATGCAGGCAAAAGTTTGGTTACAACCATTTAAAACAACACACTAAGAACAAAAGACGCACTAAAAATAACAAGATCGTATTTATCCTTTAAAATGCAATCTAAACTACCAGATTTAAACTACAAACTAACAAGCTTTAGAAAATTTGATTAAACCTATCAAAGCTCTCAAATCCTACATTTATAAACTAAATTTTGAGTTTTAAAGTGAAATTAGAAGACCAAATGGCCTCAAGCAGTTCTAACATGAGTTAGAACTGCTTGACCCAAACACCCCCTTAATTTCTTAAAAGTCATATTAAGCTTATAAAATTGAGATTTAAAGAGAAATTTCAATACCAGTATTAACGATTATCTTAAAACACAACCCTAAACAACAAATAATAATAAGCAAATAAGCTAGAATTCTATAATCAACTAACAATGGTAAACATATTTTTGTTTATTTAACAGCTTTTAAAGGCAGGCATATGACATCTAAGATTTAAGACTACAAGTAAAACAAAATAAGCATAAATCAACTATAATAAGAACATTAATAAGCTACACTAAGCAAAGATAAGCATATTAAGCAAACATTAAGCATGAAAAGCTAAAATTCATAAATAAGCTAATATTTTAAAGATGAAAAAGATAAATTGTTGTAAAACCTGAAACCCCAGCTAAACAGGGATGATAGCTCACTTAGATCTTATATCAACAAGATCTGGCTTATTTAGAATAAGCCAGTAGAGTCCATGAACCCTTCCCTGTTTGGTTCATCATCCTTATATGAGCTGTGGTAATTTTAGGGGAGACTTTTGTTCTATTAAGCTTAGTTAAGTTTATTAAGAACTTAACTAAGTGAATTGTAGCTTATGACAACTTGTTGAGCTATGAAGGACAATTATGAGCTTATTACACTTTTAAGTAAAAACTATGAAACACATTAAGCTTAAATGACAATAAAACACTTTTATTGATAAAAGATTACTGATTACAAGTTTAAAAGAAAATTACATTTATCTAAAGAAAGCTGAAAATTACATTGAAAATAAGCTACATAATAAGCTAAATTTAAACTACTCCTAGATGATGAATGTGAGTGAGCATCAACATTGTATATAATACTGCTTGGTGATAAGCCTTCTAGGTCCCAATTGTGTTAAACGCTCCCCTTAAACCTGCAATATCATTCTTCATTGCTCACTAAATAACACCTTTTAGATCAATACGAGCTCACACCGTGATGCCATGTGCAATCCGTGGTTTGTTCCCTCTTGTGCTTCTTTTTCAAAGGTTTTAATGCAAAAACCCACTCCTTGTGTGCTTTCTTTCAATATCCGCATGTCACTCTTGTGGGGGATTGACCAATGAGAGCCTTTGTGTGATGTTTTCTTGTGCCACATCATTGCTTGGAGCTTGAAATCCACTTACACGTCCCAATTGATTTAACCCCTTGATAAATGAGGTTAAATTGTGGGAACGACGATGAACAGTAGTAACTCATTTTCCCGCGTTTTTACTTTTATAAGAGGGTGAGTTAAATTTATTTGACCCGGGTTATATGCTTGACTTCGGGCTTATATATAAAAAATTGGGCCAAAGGTTATGGTTTTGGGTTTGGTAAGGTTAACAGGTTTTGGATTTGGTTTTAATAAGAAAGAGAAACGAGTGTTAAACCTTTTATAATAATAAAGTTAACACCGGTAAGGGCTTTAAGGATTATTTGTGAAATATGTTTAACAATGAGGGCTGTTTTGGTAAGTTTTGGGTTTTTGTCTTTTGTGAGTTGACTTTGGTTGACCAAGGGTTGACTAGAGTTGACTATTGATGACCTTGATAGCATTCTCCCGGCTCTTGTACTCTCTTTCCTTTCCCGTGTCCGTGTTTGTCCGTTTTGACCGTTTTCCTAGATTTTCAATATCCGTACTACCCAATCACAAGACAAAACAAGCAATAATACAAGCATTTTAAGCACAATTTTGTCTATAATGGGTTAATTTTTGATATAAAAACGGAATGGTTGTTTTCAACACATATCAAAATTCCCAAACTAAACGAATTGCGTGTCCTCACAAATATATATGTTTTTTATAACCAAATACATCAAAACTACCCAAACTAAATCTTTAAAAAGTAAGCAAAGACTTTGGAGAGAGTTTAAAATTCACAAGTAATTTTAAACACCCCATTTTCCCATTTTAATAAAACTTTTTCATTCATTTTTTTTTCATTTATGAAACTGTGATTATTTCGACTTTCATTATTTCCATAACTGTTAGGGATCATAGAACAAGATGCATTTCGATCCGAGAATGCCCCAAAAAGGATAAATTCATCGTCCTTGACTTTTCACTTATCCAACCAAGCTTAAAACGAGATCACAGTTAAATATTAGTTAAGATGCTAACACTACTCATATTTGCAACTTGTGAACTTTTTACTCCCGACATTTATTATATCTTAAGTGAGTGTGCTATTTTGAATTTCAACCATGGATCAACGTTTTGCAAAATACTATGCTTTACGTTCCACCCAAGAATAATGAGTTTGAAGGCGAGATCATCCCATGTAGCGACTTTCCGACTCGGCAACATCCCAACTTGCGGCTAAGGACCAGGCTTTTGACACCCCAACAAGACCTAGTTATCTAGACTCACGGACCTTATGTTTAAAAACTCTTAGGTTTCCCGAATATTCATAGCTTATAAAATAGAATAGTCAAAGTTCAAAAGCATATTTGAATTTAACAAAAAGAAATCAATTTATTAATTTAAACTTAATATTAAACATTTATGCAATTGTAACCCTCGACCTTTTAGAAGGCTGCAACATCGGTTGTGAGCCGGCAAGATGCAGCAAACTTTTATCAGTCTTGGATTTTTATTCTTACTATGGGCTTTCTTTTAGAAGACTACCACATCGGTTATGAGCCGACAAGAGGTAGTAAACTTTTATCAGCCCACAGCTTTTATATATATATTTTTTTTATTATAATTTTTTTTATATATGTGATATAGAGAAGACTTCTTTTTGAAAAAATTCAAGTATAAATTTGAACTAAGACTAAATTTTTTTGCTATTAACTACATAAAAATTGTTGATTAAAGTTTAATCTCCAAAAACATCACGTATATTAATCTGATTAAGAGCTTATGGGAGAAAAAGCCACAAATTACATACATGAGCTCTTAAGATTTCCAATTAATCCTTGTTTAGCATCCCACTCATACTTAACTCTATCATTTTTCGTTCTTCGCGAATTTCCGCGAACGCTTAGCCTAAAAGTTAAGGAACAAGCTAGAGCTCAACACGCTCGATCAGGTTAAAATTTATTCTTATTCTACCCAGCAGGAAAGTCAAAATTGTGACAAAACACTTATTTTATTTTTGAAATTTTTTCATATTTTTGAAAATTTTTGTGGGAAAACGAGGTACGTGAGAACAACGGGCAAAAGTAGGCAAGATCATATCGAAGATATACTACCCCATACTAAAATCAAACATTGTCCTCAATATTTCCTAGCCTAAGACTTAAAAACCCCATACTAGAATTCAAAAAGGCCCAATGCATAACTCAAAGCCTGAGAAAGTAACATAAAAATCTTAAGCCGTTTATCAAGTGTGCTAAAAGATAAATGTTAGACGATAATAATCTTTAGCATATCGGATTTCCCCAAACTAATGGCAAGCAAAGGCTAGGAAGCTCGAGTGGACCAGGACAAAACACCGAACACGAGAGACTTCAGAAAATTTGGGTTCATCCTGCAAACAATCACAACAAACAACAAACACAAAGATCGAAAGAGTACAAGCCTCCTCACATCACAATAGAAATAAGAAAGAAAATAGAAAATGGATAAGCATGGGGTGCCTCTCATGAAGCGCTTTGTTTTTGGTAACCGAGTCACATAGCTTGACTCGATCCCTGAATTCATTCGTCCTTAGGGAAAGTCTGGAGATCCGAGACAACTGTGGGCGGTGTGTCCCCTCCAAAGTAGTGCTTAAGTCGGTGGCAATTCACTTTGAAGTTTGATCCGTCAGAGTGAGATAACTTGGTAGTGCCATATGGAAAAACTTCGGTTATAGTGAAAGGGCCGGACCATCGGGTTTTAAGCTTCCCCAGAATATTCTTTAACGAGAGTTGAAAAGCAAGATTATCACAAACATTGAAATGCGGTTTTTGATCTTTGAGTACCGGTGAAGCTTCTTCGTGCCTCCTCCTTTACATCAAAGAAATCTCTTATGCTTGATCACAGAAGCTCATTAAGTTCATTAAGTTGCAGCTTCCGTGATCGCCCGCGGGTTTAATGATCGAAATAGCATGTTAATGCCAATATGCTCCTATGGCTCTAATTCGATTAGGTAGAGTGCCACGACTAATCCCATACACAGCATGAAATGGGTTGCAACCAATTGTGTCTTATAATCGGTACGGAATGCCCATAAAGCGTCAACAAGCTATCGGACCACGTGCATGGTTTTTCTCCAACCGTCTTTCTAAAATACTTTTAACCCTCGACTCGACACCTCGACTTGACACACTAGTTTGAGGGTGGGAAAGCGGCTAGCAAGACGATGAGAGACCCAACTTAGACAATACTTTTAGCAAATTTATCATTACAGAAATGGGTCCCCCACGATCGCTTATAATCGCTCTCGGTGTACCGAATCATGAAAAAAGAGATTTCAAACTTAACTACAACTCTAGCATCGTAGTTGGAGCGCCTTGGCTTCAGACCCATTTGGATAAGTAAAAATCAACCGCTACGATTATGTAATTATTTCCTCAAGATGACGGAAATGGACCCATGAATTCCAATAGCCCATACATCAAAGATTTCACACAACTTGGATGGAATATTATGGCATCTCATCACCTAATGACATTTTTCCTTGACGCTGGCATGAGTCACAGTTTTTGACTAACTCATGGGCATCTTTGTATTGTGGGCCAAAAAAATCTGACTCCAAACCTTTTGGCGTGTAATTTGGCACCGTAATGTCCCCCGGTAGGTCCACTATGGCAAGCTGTGAGAATGTCGATAGCTTCTTGGCCCGAAACACATCGCCTGATCACTTGATCCGCACAAGTTTTGAATAGAAAAGGGTCGTCCCAAAAATAGTGTTTTACATCTTTGAAAATTTTGTTTTTCTGCTGAGTTGACATTCCTTTGACAATGAAATTCCCCGCGTGGTAATTTGCATAATCCGTCAACACCACGGGGTTACTTGGTTACCTACAGAAGTCACCATATTAAGTGTCTCGAGAGGAAAATTTTCGTTTATTTCCTTTGGATCGAGAACATTTTCATACGGGTTTTCTAATCGGGAAAGATGATCGGCCGCGTAGTTCTTGGCTCCCTTCGTATAAATTACTTTAAAATCGAATTCTTGAAGGAGGAGAACCCACCGGAGCAATCGCGCCTTGGCGTCTTTTTTAGCAAATAGGTACTTAAGGGCGGAATGATCCGTATACACTATGCTTTTATTCATGATGAGGTATGACCGAGAATTTTTTAAGGCAGTACACCACGGCTAACATTTCCTTTTCCGTTGTGGTGTAGTTCGATTCCGCCTCGGTCATCGTTTTGCTTGCATAATGTATAGGCCTAAAGTGTTTCTCAATTCGTTGCCTCAGAACCGCACCTATGGCATAGTCGCTCGCATCGCACATAAGCTCAAAGGGCTGGTCCCAGTCAAGGGCAATCAGAATTGGAGCTTCCGTAAGTTTTTTCTTTAAAATCTGAAAAGCTTGAATGCATTCTTCGGGAAAATGAAAGGATGTTGTTTCTCAAGAGATGGGTTCATGGGTCGAGAAATATTTGAAAAGTCCTGATGAATCTACGGTATAAACCTGCATGTCCGATAAAACCCTAATACCCTTGACGTTAGTTGGGTGAGGTTAATTTTAGCAATGACGTCTATTTAGGGCATTGTACGACTTCTATTCCTTCTTTTGAAATTTTGTGTCCAAGAATATGCCTTCTTTCACATAAATGTCATTTTTCCCAAATTGAGCCAAATTAGAGTCTTCACACCGGTTAAAGCGTTTTTCTAAATTGGAAAGGTACGTTGATAAAGAATTTCCGAAAACTAAAAGTCTCCATGAAAACTTCCATCGTCTTATCAATCATATCAGGAAGATAACCATCATTACATCACTATAACGTGCTGGTGCATTTGCATAAGCCGAAAGCATGCGGCGGTAACAAACGTTTCTGTATGGGCAGGTGAATGTGGTCTCTCCGGATCTTTCGGACGATGGTATTTGAAAGAAACCCTAGAAACCAACGAGGAAACAATAGTAATTCATTTCCTCGAGTCTCTCGAGCTTTATCCATAAACGACAAATGGAAAGTGATCTTTTTGGTGCCTTCGTTCAACTTACGATAATCAATCAAACTCTCCATCCCGTTACAAGTCTAGTTGGTACTAATTCATTTTCATCATTGGTCACTACAGTCATCCTTCCTTTCTTTGGCACATAGTGCACTAGGCTTACCCAAGGACTATCCGAGATTGGGTAGATTAATCCGACGTCAAGAAGTTTTTCAACCTCTTTATTAATGACATCGTGGATCTTTGGATTAACCATTCTCTGATGTTGGACCGATGGTTCGTAGTCCTGTATCCCTAAGAATTATATGAGTAAAAATTCTGGGTTAATACCCTTTATGTCGGAGAGTTTCCAAGCAATTGCTCGCTTTCGGGACTTTAGAACCTTTATGAGAGCGGTCTTTTCATCGACACTCAAATCTTTGGCAATTATGACCGGCAACTTGTTGTTGTTTTCTAAAAATGCATATTTGAGATGAGGTGGTAAGTCCTTAAGTTCGACCTCGGGAGGTTCATCAATTAAAGATTTTGCAGTTTTGGCTTCACATAGTTTAAGTTCCTTTCTGATTTCCGGCAAATAATTTCCTTGGTTCGAAGGTGGTGAAGGATCACTATTAAGGAGTGCTTCAAGAATAAGAATGTCCCTTTCTGGGTCATAATAGGATTCATCAACTTCCGGTGAAGTTGGATCATCGGCTAGAGCAAGAAAAGCATCAGCTTCTTCTAGAAGTAGAAAATCACTATCCCAGAAAGGAGTGAGAGTCGGAAAAGAATTTGAAACTATCGAGTCAAATCCGGGAGTGGGATTCTAGAACTTCTTGAGAATACTCCTCACAAGCTAATTCAACAACGTCGATTCGATTCGCCGTCATATCATTATAATTAACCGAGTATCTCGAAGTTTGATCAAGATTATAAGTAATGGCCTCATTGTCTACTCGAAGGGTTAATTCACCTTCGTACACATCTATCAAAGCACGAGTGGTCTTAAGAAAACACCTCCTGAGAATTAGAGGTACTCGAGGGTCTGGTTCAAAATCTACGACCACGAAGTCGGCTGGAAACTAGAATACACTAACTTTAACGTTGACATCTTTAGCAATACCGATTGGTTGGGAGATCGAACGGTCTGCTAGTTCTAGTGTCATGCATGTCGGAGTCAAGTTTGGAAGCTTGAGCTTTTTCCACATGGAAAATGGCATGAGATTTATGCTAGCGCCAAGATCAGCCAAGGCTAAGCACTCATCCATTCCAGGAAATTTACATGGAATAAGGAATCTGCTGGGGTCACCACGTTTTTCGGGTAACTTGTTAAGTATGACCGCCGAGCAATGTTCGTTCAAAGGGGTTCTAGCCATCTCACTAAGCTTTTCTTTATTTCCGATTAAGGCTTTAAGAGTTGAAGCAAATTTGGGCATAAGAGTCAAAGCATCCACGAAGCTAATTTCGAAACTCATATCTTTAAAGATTTCGTAGAATTTCTCTTTTTGTTCGTTAGCATTTTCACGGCGCTTCTCATCATTTTGCCTTGAAGGATAAGGAATCGACGGTTTCGGGTTAGGCATCGGCGCACTAACGGGAGCATCAACTGGCTCAGAAACTGGATTTTAGTTTTCAACTGGGATAACCGGAGGTTGGACGTCTTTGGTAATTCCGTTATTAGTAGGAAAAACCGTGTCCTTTGTCACCTCGGTTCTACGTTCCACTACTTGAGGAGAAGTAGTAGGAATCGTAGATCCTTGATAAGCAACACCACTTCGGGTGGTAATACCCTTCAAGTCTTCCTTCGGGTTAGTAACGGTGTTACTTGGAAGCTTTAGTAGTCATACTTTTTTAAGTCTTCTTCGGGTGAGTAACGCGTCTGTTATTTGGAGAAAACTTAAACTCTTAAGACGAATCGGTATTGGACTTACGAACTTAGCAGCATTTCCGTTAAATTTGTCATCTGGTTTTGTAAACCTTGGCCTTGATTTTGCATATTCCTTAATATTGCATCATTAGCCTTGACATAATTCTCAAAATTGGTCCTTGAAACACCTTGCATCTGCAGAGTAGAAGCTTAATAAGATTGAGCTTGGTAAACTGGTGGTTGACTAGTCGAAGGTTGGTAAACTTGTCCTTGGTAGAAGTTATTTCCACGGTTTTGATTGAAATGGGTTCCTCGATTTTGGTTGAAATTATTCCTTTGATTCTGATTGAAACGGTTTTGATTGTTTTGAATCAGAGGAAAACTAGGAGGTCAGATTTGGTTTGCAACCATCGATGGTCTAGAATTGGTATTTCCTTGATTGAAATTAGCTGCAGCAGCTTGTGAAACGTACTCTTGAATGTTGTCTCGATAAATGATAAGTGTAAAATACACATATCTGTTTATACCAAAAATGACCCTAAATGACCCAAAACATACTTAAAATGGCAAAAATATACTTGTTTTTATGTTTTGTGTGTGCAGGTACGGATAAGACAAAAATCACTAGAAAACCGTCAAAAACGGGCAAACACGGATACGAGAACGGAAGAGTGTGCAAGAGCTGGAAGCCAAAGTCAAAAAGTCAACTCTCAGTCAGCTATGGGTCAACAAAAGTCAAAAAGACAAAAACCCTAAAAAGTTTCAAATCAGTCCCGTAAGTCCCAAAGTTACACAATTAGTCCCTATGATAAAATGGGCCTTAAACCCTTTTTACCCTCACCCGGATCCAAAAGCCCAAGCCCACTTACCCATACTCGGCCCAAAACCCTAGGCCCATTTCCCTTTTAAATAAGTCCAGGGACCATTATTGCCAAAGTTGAAAGTTGTTTACACTTGAAATATCA
>BQNB010166162.1:0-14142 GCA_026074375.1 Tanacetum coccineum | reverse complement strand
TTTTTTATTATTTATGTAATGTTTTTATTATTAATGAAATTTAAATTTGAAGTTAAAAAAATGAAGGTCGCCTCATAGTGGCAAAAGGTCGCATGTAGATCGCCGAAGAGAGAAATCTGATGTGGCGCTGGAAAATGTAGGTCGCGACCACTATCGATAGTGGGCAGCCTTAGGTTAGAAAAATCTTCGCCAATAGTGATTCTAAGAGAGGGTGTTTAGCTAAACTTCAAAGCTAACTTGTTTAGGTTGTCCACTACGGGCCGGATGACCGACTCGGTCTCCATCGGTCGCCGTCGATAGTCCCCGTAGTGGGTAGTCGGTCGCGACCGACACACCGAAGACCGAATTGCCCATTTTGTCGCAGGCACGACAACGGTCGTGAGAATAAAGTGAGCAAAAAATCTGATTTTCGTTTCATTTGTATATTAAAAAAACTTTTTTTTTTAAAATTTAATTAATTTAACCCTATAAATACCCACTCGTTTAACCATTTTCGTCACACCTTCAAACAACAATTGAAAAAACTTTTCTCAATTCAAAAACTCACCATGTTTAACAAGAATAAAAAACTCCCAAATCAAAAACTCTAAATTCCCGACTTCAACCAAGTGCTCTGAATTTAACACCGGATCCGAATTTTTAATTATCTGGTGTTTCACCACCCATCCGTTTCCGATCTCCTACTTTTGAATATAATACACAATTTCCACAACCACCACAAAATAATAACATGTTTTATCAAAATCGTCCATTTGTTGCTCCGTATAACAACCAAAATGCTTCTTACAATTCACCGACAGGGTTGTATCGTCCTACTATGAAATTATCGACGTCTTCCCAACCATATCAACAATATTCTCCAATTAATCCTACCAATCTTGATATGAACTTTGAGGATTTAATGTTTAGTCAAGAATATAACTATAGCCAAGATTATTCTATGGGTCATGGTTCGGGCCACGGTTCGGCTCACGGTTCGGTTCCAATTCACGACGAAGAAGACGACTCTCCTGTTGAAGAGACGTCACCCGTCAAACCTAAGAAGCCCTCGAGACGTGCAACAAAGGCCAAGAAGGATGAGCCCAAGGAGGTCAAGGATGCGCCAAAAGAATGGACAGTGGAGGAAGAGATTGCGTTGTGCCAAGGTTGGTGCGATGTTTCAGAAAATAATATTTCAGGAAACAGTATGAAGGCTAAGGGATTTTGGGAAGCTGTTATTAGGTACTTTAAAAAGGAAACTGGTTCATCAAGAGGTTATGACTCGATCGTTAGCAAATGGAAAAATAGGGTTCGCCCTAGAATTGGTGCTTTTTGCGCCATCATCAAAAATATTGAAGCGAATCACGAAAGTGGTACAAATGACCTCGATGTGTACCATAAAGCTTGTGCAGAATACAAAATGATTTACAAGGGTGATTTTACGTTGGAGCATTGTTATAACATATTGAAAGATCACCCAGGTTGGAAAGACGTTGAGATGCCTTATTTTTACCAAACTCAGGGGCGAAAAAAGTCTAAGACTTCTGAAACCACTTCGGGGTCAGCATCTGGTGGTCTTAATTTGAACGAGGAAGCGGATGAGGCTGTGGAAGAGACTCAAGAATTCCGACCAATGGGTCGTGACCGAGCAAAGGCCAAGAAGAAAGCAGCCGGTTCCTCTCGTGAGGGAGCTTCTTCATTTGTTGATTTGGTAGCCGACAAGTTCTACAACATGAAACAAAAAAAATAGGGAAAGAAGGACAAGGAACAACAGTCCTATATAGAGTTGAAGAATCGGGAGTTGAGTATCCGGGAGGCCGAGGCTCGAGAAATTGCACAGCTGAAAAGAGATGCAGAGCATGCAGAAAAATCGAGCAATGGATCTTAGAAGAATTCCACTTTTTTCGGCACGACTCTTTCGATTTATGCGCTGACATTTGAGTTGTCTCTCTTCTTTCTTTCAATCGACACACTCGACGCAGATAACTCCGGTGGCCCCCGCTTCTGTCTCTATCAGGCGGCGACAGCCCCTACCTCCATAGCCACAGCATGGAGGAGCAGCTCCTTAATCCGCACTACAACCAATCAAAATGTTCTCCAGATCGATATATGATGCTAAACGGAGACCAAGATAGAGAGCGATCGTCGGCTAGGAGCTCTGGCCGGCAACGAAACTAAAGCTTTACACTGGTCCATTCGTCCATCGGCTAAGTTCCAACTCTATGTTGATAAGAAAAAAGAAAATCCCCTAAGAAGAGGGTCCTAATACTATCCAGGTGCGAAGAAGCCCGGAGGTGACTGCAATGAGCAGAAATCTCACTCACTGGCCTAAACGACGAGCAAACACTCGAACGTGAGAGCAAGGGATCACCCAACGACTAGCTTCTACCGCTAGCGCTTGGACTTGGAAGCAAGCTAAAGCTACCTTGAATCAAATCAATCAATGAATGAAAAAAAACCGCTTACCGAGAAATAGAAAGGAAGGACAAGTTGGTTTGAGGACCCATTGGTCAAAGGAAAGGGGGTCCTGATTCCAGGACGGAGCCGTATGACGCGGGAGTCTCACGTACGGTTCCTTTGAGAAGGGTGTGATACCACCACTATTATTTCGTACTTTCTTCTCTTTACTACGCGATAGGTCAGCGAAGCGTGAGCGGGCGCGGAGAAGGAAACTAAGACAACAATTATTACTAATAATAAGAAAGAGTTAAGCGCCTCCAAGGCCTATAAATAGAAGCTTCTTTCAGTCTATATTTTCAAAGAGAGAGGTAGAAGTCAGAAAGAAAGACTTTCAGTAAGACTTAATGTATATCATTGCCGGAAGACTCGCAACAATTCAGACTAAAATCCGTCAAGTGGAACAGCGGAAGCTCCAAGCAGCGGAACACGTTACCCATTTCAACTCGGGAAGTTTCCAAACTCAAATTCGAAATGAGATCTTCCATCTTGATTAGCATGGTAGGTAGGCATGAAAGATGAGGCAAAGAATGTTCCGCATCTCCGCGGCCAGAAGCTTTCAAGACAGGCAAAGGTAAGGGGAAAAACAGATAAGGAAGGGGAAAAACAGTTTAGAATCCTAGACTAAAGAAGAAGACTCCTGAATCAGCGCAGGGAAAAATCCGCAAGCAGGAGAACTGTACTAACCTGCCGCCAGTTACTTTATCAGGGCTCCACAGGAGAAGTACAAGTTCCGGCCAGGATGATTGGGAAAGATCAAAGCAATTTGAACCGCTCACATCACAGTAGTAGTAGCGTAAAGGCCGTAAGCCGGGGGGCGGCCATAACATAAAGCTATTACTTTCACACCTCTCTCTCTTTTTAGATATCTAAAAAGAGAGAGATCCGCTGCGTGAGCAACCCGACTGTGCGTTACATGTGCTCTACAGGCTGCACTCCATCTTTCTTCCCCCTTTTTCTTTTTATTTGGAAGACGGGCGTTGCATTTGGTTCGAAAGGCATGGTTTTCAGTATGTCTCCAGATAGGCCCCCCACTAGTCCGGCTAGCTAGTGAGTGGTTCTTTCGGGCGGGAAGCAGGCCGGGCCCTACGGGCGGGCATCTCCCGCAACGCAAGCAGCATTGTTCGCCACCACCCGAGAAGCAAAAGATTATAGAGTCCAGGCTGAAAATACATGCATAGATAGTGGTCTAATGACAAGGCCGACGACGGAAGCTCGGGACGGAGCCGTATGATGCGGAAGTCTCACGTACGGTTCCCTGAGAAGGGAGTGGCTACCTACTGGAGCTTCGACCAATCACCACCGGTCAATTCCGCTTTGGGGCCACCCCTTACTCTACCATTATTATAGGGGTATGGGGTTCGAGACAAAGAAAGATCAAGGCAGCATATCAGCTTTTCCTTTATACTTTACTTGGATCTGTTTTTATGCTATTAGCTATTCTGTTGATTCTTTTCCAAACAGGAACCACCGATTTACAAATTTTATTAACCACAGAATTTAGTGAGCGGCGCCAAATCTTTCTATGGATTGCTTTTTTCGCCTCTTTCGCCGTCAAAGTGCCTATGGTACCAGTTCATATTTGGTTACCCGAAGCTCATGTAGAGGCACCTACGGCAGGATCCGTCTTCTTGGCGGGAATTCTTTTAAAATTGGGAACCTATGGCTTTTTAAGATTTTCAATACCCATGTTTCCTGAAGCGACACTTTGTTTCACTCCTTTCATTTATACTTTAAGCGCGATTGCTATAATATATACTTCCTTGACCACTTTAAGACAGATCGATCTTAAGAAGATCATTGCTTACTCCTCAGTAGCTCATATGAATCTGGTGACTATTGGTATGTTTAGTCTGAACATACAGGGAATTGGAGGTAGCATTCTACTGATGTTAAGTCATGGACTGGTTTCTTCAGCCCTTTTTCTATGTGTTGGTGTTCTATATGACCGACATAAGACTCGACTTGTTAGATATTACGGAGGTTTAGTGAGCACCATGCCGAATTTCTCTACCATTTTCTTCTTTTTCACTTTGGCCAATATGAGTTTACCTGGTACTAGCAGCTTTATCGGGGAATTTCTCATCTTAGTAGGAGCTTTCCAAAGAAATAGCTTAGTAGCCACATTAGCAGCGCTTGGGATGATTTTAGGCGCGGCGTATTCCCTTTGGCTATATAATCGTGTGGTTTCTGGGAATTTAAAACCGGATTTCCTCCATAAATTCTCCGATCTAAATGGTAGAGAAGTTTTCATATTTATACCTTTTCTTGTTGGAGTTGTTTGGATGGGTGTTTACCCCAAAGTGTTCCCGGACTGCATGCATACATCCGTAAGTAACTTAGTGCAACATGGAAAATTTCATTGAGAGGAATCAGCAAAGAAAAGAAAAAGGGTCAACATCTTAATGTGTATTTGAGAGATTGTCCTCGGGCTGAGGAGTGCCCACATCTAAATAAAGTATGAAAAAAATTAGAAAAATAAGCGAGAACTTCTTTTTCATTTTGGCAAAAAAAAGAAAGCTAAATATAGGAATTTTTTGTTTTTTTGGGGGGGGTGGTCCACCGACAGGGGCAACTGCCAGCAATTGAAAGAAAGTTGCGAACAGACAAAATGAGGATGTTTGACACCTCGATTGTCCCGAAGCCCTCTCATGCGAATTAAATCAACTTAGTCAATGTTTTGTCCGATTTTACTGAAGGCAAAAAGAGCCTTCATTCAATTGTCCGGCACCTTCGCGCGCATATGTACATTCCGTCGTTAAAGTGCTCCTACCTTTACTTTTCAAGGAGAAGCGGTTGAGAGCAATCGAGAAGAGCTACTCGACTCAAAGACGAGAGGAAGCGAGTGAAAAGAAAGGATAGGGGGAGGAAGATGACTATCTAAAGCCGATAGTCCAGTAGGTCCTTGTAAGGCGAGTGGAAGGAAGTGACTCGACCGATAGGTTGAGGAAGTCGGGCAGGTCTGGAGGTAGTGCCTCCTAAGAGATATGATAACTGCACCATTCAAGATCAATGCTTGCATCCGGAGATAGATGGACGAAAGCCCTTGAGGAACTGATTCTTATCTGGTTGTTCAAAGCCTGCCTACTTTTGATGACATTCAAAGCCTGCCTACTTTTGATGACATGAGATTCAAGACCCCCCTTAAATAAAGTAAAGGCAGCTGATCCCGATTTCCTTGATCCTTCATCTGGCCGGGCTGTCGATAGAGTAAGCTGGATGTGCTAGTCGATCTTGTAACCCACGAAAGCTCAAGAAAGAGAATGTCCTCTCAAGGCCGGTCTTTCAAGCGCCTCCTTGAAAAATCACCTGGCATTCCTCTAGTTAATCTGTCGCGGGGTAGGGAGGTCCCTCTCTAGTTCAGAACCTTTCTTCCAAAGCCTCCCCCGATTCCACTTTTGGCAGGCCATGGTGCGGATAAATGTGGGTTTTCTCCTGCTTATTCATTTTTGAAATATCTGTGGCCCTGCTTCAAAGCCCATCTACACACTCCAGCTGCCTCCTTTTGAGCTAGTCAAGCAGGCGTTGAACACGGACGGAGACTCTCCCGCCCCTTCGACAGCAATTCCTGCACTTGACGTCGGATCTCCTCATTCCCAAATGGGGATAAGCGAGAAGCCGCTTTGCAGGGTAGACTCACTCCTACCTGCAACTAAATCTGCTTCTATATCCTCCTCTTAGGGGGTAATCAAGCCGGAAGAGTGTTGCAGAAAGATCTGCACTTCCCTTTTACAACATAGGAGGGGGCCTCCTTCCTAAAAAAAAAGCCTTTCCGATTGCCTCAGCCCTTATCTCTTAAAGCTACGGCATCCCACCGATCCTCGACTCTGCTAGTTGGCTTTGCTATCAAGGCATAGCATTCTATGGACTCTTCCCCCACGTCCAGAAATGCTATGCCAACACCTTTCTCCTTAGCCAACTCTGATGGCAATAACCGCGTTTGCTGTTAAAAGTCAACCGGTGTTCTCCCTACGCAGGTAACACCCTACTCGTATTACCATGGTCTTCCGAGTAGGATATGTAATACATAGGGACGACCTCACACCATACGTCCTGCTTTCACTTCCCCAGCCCCAACTGATCCACCATCTCCGTGGACGCTATGTTATCCGAACTCCCAGCATCAATGATCATCTTTGCACTGTCCAATTCGGGCATAGATTCGGAATACAGCCTTCCGTCTCCTCCTCCTTTCTGCTGGCGTTGGCTCACGTTGCCACACAATCTAACGACAGCGAAACTGTCTCCTCTCCTAAGCTTCAGAACCCCCGCAATGTTTCCGACTTTCACTTACCTTTAGAGCTTCCCGGGCTCTAGGCTCCACAACGTGCACTCTTCCATCTTCAGCTGGTCTATTCTGCACTCCCCCAGCAGCATTCGTCCGTCTGAACATTGGGACAGTAACGAGAAAAATGCCCCACTCCTCCACATTCATAAAAGTTACCGGATCTCCTCTGCAGCAAGCTCTGCTGGCCTCGCGCTCCAAACTGATGGCGTCTCGACGTTCTCCTTGAAGCCGTCCTGTCGCTCTCCCCCTTTAAGATAAGAAGTTTGTAAAAAGGCTCAAGTTTTTTGGCTTCCTATAATATAAACCCCTCCTAGGTTGTGGCAACTTTCGACTCCTCCTGAGCTGTCTTGTCGTAAAAAAAAGCAAATTGCTTCGAGCATCCGGCTTCACCACTGCTGCCTGCTCTCTCCTTCTTCGGCACTTCCCAGTCCAAAACAGACCTGATCTTCTCTTGATCCATCTGAATCACACCCTTGCTGATCCAATGGCCAAGAAATAGCACTTTAGTCCGAGTACCCTTTCACGTACAGCCTCTTTTCCTGCTACACGCGCAACACTGTACTCAGGGTTCCAAACCTCCAGTGAGTGACTATAAACGATTATGTCATCGAGGTTTTCCTGGTCAAGGTAAGGCTTTGAGTTATCATTTAAGTGCGGAACAAGACCTGAATTAGGATGATATTCATAGAGCGGTTACTCTTTGTGTACGTTATGGAGTCTCCACTCCATGTTGAAAGCTCTTTCAAATAGCATGAGCGTTGAAAGTCTTCAATTAGACTAGAGCGTTAGATTCTTTTTTTTTTTTTTTTTTACTTCTTTCAAAGGGGAATGAATGGAATGAAGAAAAGAAGAGAGGAGGAAAAAAGAAGAGAGGAGGAAAGTGGTTCACTGGAGTTTGTCTCTTGAAAATGGTTAGTATCTTGAAGGTCTTTTTCTCTATTTTATTTCATGGTATTAAAGCCAACAAACAAGAGAATTAGGGTGTTAAAAAAAGAACCCCAAACCCGCTTGTTTAGAGAAGAAAACAGTTCCTGTCTGCTTTTTCTTTTTTGATTGATTTTATGACCGATAGAAATGGAAACTTTTTTATTAGATGCCCTATACCCACCCTCTTTGGTAGACCCTAACACGAATTATGTACACTACACAATGAGGATCACAATCATTGATACAGTTTGGATACCAAGCTATCTTATCAATATATTTACAAAAAAGCCTTCGATGTAGTGATGAAATTGTGATACATAATCAATCTATTTGTTTTGTTCATTACTAAAGAATCCTATAAAATCTTTCTATTTATCCTTTGAATTACTCATATATCCTATGAATTTCATTTCGCACCGGAAACTATTCTAGGAGAAGTTCGAATCCGTTCCGTTCGGATATTGATCGGTCTTGGTTTGACATGGTTTACGCGTTACTGGTTCCCGGAAGAGTTAATATCTCTATTAGCTAAACCCTTTCTGATTCTTACCTTGCCTTTGGACTCGTATTTTGTTCGTACACAATCAACGGAGGCCTCCCCGACATATCTTGCAACGTCTTCAATAGCATGCTCTTACTTCGTCTTTCCCTTAATAAGTCATCAAATTTGGTGCTTTTTGATCCCCAGTTGCTATGGGGAACAAAGGACGAAATACAATCGATTCCTCCATTTAAGTGGTTCTCGCTTCTCCTTGTTCCTGTTCCTAACTCCTCCCCGGGTAGTTCCCAATGTTTGGCACTTTCCATACTTGATGGGTGCAACATCAACAAATTCGCTCATGATCAAGTTACAACCTAAGATCTATGACCATATTATGTTAACTGTTCGTATTTCGTTCATTCCATCGGTATGCTCCCAGGTACCTGTAATTGTGATCCGTTTGCCAGAACCAAGGGGTCTTTCTGTGGAAACCTCCACGAACAATCGTCGTTTTTTGATGGTTTTTCCGCTTCTCACAGCTGCTCTTTCCACACCTCCGGATATTTGGTGCCAAATCGTCGCCCCTTTCCTGATTTTTTCGATAATAGAGTTGGCTATCTCTGTGGCATCGATTGTACAAGTTCGTGAAGAGGGCTGGACAAGTGGAATGAGGGAGAGCGGCTCGATCGACAAAAAAGAATAGTAGCCTCCTAGAACCTGGCAAAGTCATTATCATTATCAATGAATTCCCGAGCAATTCTCAACCAACATATGCGATTCATTCCCGTAAAGATTCTAACACACAGAAGACTCCTTACCTTAGGAGCGGGATGAGTGATACATCCGGCGAGCGCCGGTGAAGAACACAAGGAAAGCAGGAGCTCGGGTATTGAGATATTCCATCAAGAGAAAGGAGGCAGACTGGTAATAAGGCCGACCGCATAGGGGGAGGGAACCGAAAAGCTAAGCTTTGCGGAGCGGACCAATCTTCCGTACCGCCCCCCTGACTCTCTCCCTATAAAAAAAGCCTGCGGGAAGCGCGAAGAGCTAAGCCACTAATGTCGTGGCGAAGGTTATACCTCGGAAAGTCCGCGAAGTTCAGGTTTTGTATGTATTATATCCTTTCGATCGAGCGACAACTTCTAAGGAAGGTCTTCATTCCCCTTTGAAAGAAGTCAAAAAAAATTTTGAAAATCCCGATTACATTACCGCAGGCCAAAATGAAATTTTGAAAAGCAAGCCAGAGAAAAGCATCGTTGAGATAATACCTTTCATCCTAATCTCATCTACTGAAAAAGGGGCCCTCTTGATCACCTGAAGATTTTTTTAGGCGGAATTGGCATAATTATTACCGTGAGGATTGAGCTGCCAAAAGAGATTATCCTCCCTATAAAAAAAGAAAAAATCAAAAAAGAAAGAACAAATTCGAACCGGCCTTTCCTTTGATAGTCGACAAGCTTGACTTATAGCGAATTCCATAGAATTGGGCCGGCCGCCTGGAATCAAAAGACTTTCGAACCCGTTGAAGATCCTTGTGGCTCCGGATTCCTCCAATCCAGCCGATTCCGAATCGACCAATTCCGGGATTTTTTGCAGCGAAGGCCAGTCATCGAATTCTTCAACCCTGGGGCATGTCGATCCTGAATGAAACTAAACATCATTGATCCTACTATCAATCAATCCGTCATACAAAGGCCTAACTCCGGCTCTCTCTACGGGTGGAAGGAGGGGCAACAGCCTTGTCAAGGCGCGGGCCAAGCCCACTCAAAGTGAAGCGATTTATACCGAGCAAGAACCTGCACTAGAATAGGAAAAGCCAGACATTCCTTCTTTTCAGAATTCCAGCCCTGCGGGCCTGCCCGAACTGTCAGTGATTCAAACAAAGACGCGGGTGCGAGTCTTCCTCGGTTGAAGTCAAAAAAGTCCTCCTCCTTTATCTTATTCCTACCATCCGGGGCGAAAGGATGAGACGGAATAGCGTGTAATTTCGGAACCGTTCATAAGCTTTCCCTTGACTAATATAAAAGTAAAGGCAGCTATCTGGAGAATTTTGGGCCGAAGGCATCACAAGATCGAGAGGAGCCATCTTGATTCGGACTAGAGGAGGAAGGAACCTGAGCCCATAGGTGTAGGAATCAATCCATTGTCTCGTTGCCAATTAGAGTAGAGCCAAAGGCAGCTATCGCGATGAATTGTTACAATGTGTGCCTCCTTCTGGGGAAGCGCGCATGCAGATGCAGGAAGGAAGCTTCTGCACAGCAGACAATGAATCTATGGGTCCCATGCCTTGTTAGACGACCCGTGCCTTCATCCAAACAGGTGCCTCCTAGGCGGAGAGGAGGGCTTAGGATCGCCTTTACCAGGGGGATGAGGATGAGACAGAGTTGACTCCCGCGGCCTCTCGGTAGAAGAGGGAGAAAGCCCAGTCTTCTATCTCAGTCTCAACAGAAGGTAAGAGGAAGGGCCATTCCCTCTTTCCTTCGGGAAGGGCTTCAAAGCGCCTTCATCATGTCAAGCTTCAGGCAAGCGATTGGCTCCAAGGGACTTTAGAAGAAGAGCAATGAGCGTAGTGTTGAACTCTTTCAGTAAGCACCCCTTCCGAAATAGAAATCCATCCTTGATTGCCATCGATATTTCCTCCCTAACTAGCCCCTTATTAATATAAAATGAAAGAATAAGTTCGGGAAACCGTCAGGCCCCACTCAAACTAGCTGCCCTACCACCTTAGAATTAGAAAGAAGCATTTCTTAAAAAAAAAGAAAGAAGCCCGAATGCTCAAGCTCAATATCATATGGGTTGTGTTCTACCAACGAGCAGCCAGGAGCCTAAAGAAAGCACTGAGAAAGAGATAAGTGTTCCTTATAGGTTCGTATATATATACTGTGGCGCTATATGATCTTTAGCTATAGGTCTCGTGTGCTTGCTATAGAAAGTACATATACGAGTCACGAGTAAGAGGAAGTGGTAACGGTCGATGGATGTTCATATTTGAGTATTTGCTGACGGAATGCCTCACATCAAGGTGACAGGATTCGAACCTATGGCCCTCTGTACCCAAAACAGATGCGCTGACCAGACTGCGCTACACCTCGTCTCACCACCCCGGAGCATATAGATCCACCCGATCGATGAACACTCAAACCGAACTCACCCATCCTTTTGGGCACAGGGACGCGAGAACCTAAGAAACAGCTTTTTTTTTTTCGAAATCTGCCTCCAGCAAGATAGGGCGACGCAAAAAAGCCGTATAGTGCAGGAGCGCTCACATTTTTTGGCTTACTCTTGCACTTGAATTTCAAAATCCGGCTCGCTCCCGGCCTTTGGACCCTTGGCCCGCTTAGAAGTGGATTCGAACCACTGACACAAGGATTTTCAGTCCTTTGCTCTAACCAGCTGAGCTACCTGAACCACTTTCCTAAAATCTGTTTTATTCATCGAATAGTGCCCTACCTTACCACTTGACTAGTAAAAAGCCCTTGTACTAAAAAAAATCGAATATATATAATAGGCCTTTTTCGCTTCTTCGTCAAGCTTTCGAGCAGCTCTTTCAACTGCCGCCTAATCCCCCAACATGCTCAAGAACCGAGAGCCGTCCTGTCCCGCCGGAGGGAGCTTGCTTATAGAAAGAAGATAGGCCGATCAAACAAAAAGAACGCGCAAAGGTCTCTCCGCTCCTAGTCACTAAGTAGTGCTATTCTGGGGGGCTGGACTCCACCAAGAGGTTCTTTCTCTCACGTCATTTCGCCCGCCCGTTTCATTTCCTTTTGCCGAAGTTCGTTCAGTCGGTAAGCATCCCGTTAGCTCTTCATATTTCCTAGCCCATCTATCCCCACTATCTCCGAATTCTGTAAGCCGTAATAAGTCCGTAAAATGTGAATAAAGTCCTCACGCGAAAGTGAATCGCCTTCGCTTATCTTGTTTTTTAAGGTCAGTTCTTGTATGATGTCGACGAAGGTCTCATGTTCACGATTATTATTCTTGCAAAACTCGGAAAGTATGAAAGCACATTTATTCCTCAAGCTGTCGATTGTGTCAGTCGGAAGTGCATACGGCAGATCAGCTTCCTCTACCTAGGTATGGATTGGATGCTCCTCCTGCTCGGGCAGGACTCTCAGACGGCTATGATCGGACAATAGAGTATGTAAGATATAGCTCGTGCCTCTTAGGCTTAACAAGATGGGGTTCGGATGAAAACGGATCCCGCTAATCCAGTCTATTCTATTTTGAATAGTCCAGGTAGTTGACTACAGGATCGGATCCTCTGTCTTTGCCTGAAACTTTCACTGTCTGTCAAAGGAATAGCTGAACTACTACATTGATTAGGCGGATCTAACTCTTTTGAGAAATGCCCAGAGGCGTCTGTCTACTAGTTCAGTTGAGAACAAGGTGTCGAACTAGACTGATAACTGATCGTCTATCGAAGCGCCTCTTTAAAGGCAGGATGCCAAGAATCGTGCCTCTATATACGAAGAGCAGGCATGCGTGGGACTTTAGGACAAGACTCCGTAAGACCTTTGTTTAATATGCCTTTTGTTTACGACGAATAGGAATAGGTTCTTTTCAGATTTGACATAAGAGGGTAATTCGTCAAATTGGAATCGGATCTAACATGTGCAGCCTAAGCTTACTTCTCTTGGCTCCCGACGGGGTTGTTGGTATGTGTTTAATTACACATACCTTTTACCATTAAAATCGACCCTAAACGATTAAAAACGCACATAAAATGCCATAAATATGCTTGTTTTTGTGTTTGTACTGTGCAGGTACCGGATATTCACTAAAGGACAAAAATGAAGCCAAACCGGACAAAACTGAGCACGGATTTAGAAAGAGCGCGAAAAACCGAGGCCAAGGGTACAAAAGGATTGAAAACGGATCTAAAACAGAAATTTCCGGATCGACTCGACAACGTTTGCGCATTTGATGAAGTCAAAACGAAGTCAAAGTTAACCCCGAGATACGTCCTTGGAAAGAGCATCGAAAACCAAACCCAAAAACCTAATTGTCAAAAGTGGGCCCACCCGTACCCACCCAGTGGGCCTAGGTCAGCCCACTTATATAACTAAACCCCTAAATTCTTTGTAACCCATTAAAGCCCAATTTCCTTATTATATATATACGGCCCAAATACCTAAACCATAAGCCCAATTCCTACTTAACAACCGGTTAGCCTAAAAACCCATAAACCCCTTTGATGTTAAGTACCAAGGAGTGTCTATGCAACACCTCATATAACCCTAAGGGGCTTAAATTGCCAAGTCCCCCAAAGTTACACACCACCAAGGACCATACATGTAATACTCATATATAGATTGAGGGGCCTTGCCTGCCATTTGTACAAACTTTTCCCCTCTACCTTTTATACCAATTTTCCCACCAAACTACTGTACATCTCCTTCACCCCTCACGTGACACTGTTCACAAACAGCCATAACATCACTCTCAACGAACCCAACCCCCACATGGCATAAGCATCCAGGTTGGCAATCTTAGGGGTTTTAACTGGAGGATTGAAATCAAAGGCTAAGATTCAAGTGAGTGGTGACCAAGAAATATTGAAGGGCCAGGATAAGAGTTTGGTTTCCTCTCACATCATTAACACAACAAACACAAAAGACTTAAAGAATTTTGACAGCCTATATATTGAGAAGGAAGATAGAAGAAAGAGAGTAGTATGTAGGAGTAGTGTAGTTTAATGTTTAATGTTTTTTATGTTTTTTAAACCTATCATTTTTTTTTGCTTTGTAATCATGTTTATCTTTTAATGAAAATCTTAATCTTAATTACATATCTGTGTTTGGTTCGTGGTAGAAACAAATAAATTTAATATACATATAGTATTAATCTCGTAAGAATTCTTTCCAAAATACTTCTCAACCAAGAGAAATATAAGGTAAAAATCTCGCAAGAGAAAACACAATTTGTATAAACTAGTTTCTCTCCTAAGTTTATACTACTACTATGACAGAATTGGAAAATTAGGTGAACTAAATGAGTCCTAGCTACAAAA